>CAUYQV010133148.1:0-29397 GCA_963574575.1 Galagoides demidoff | reverse complement strand
CAACAATGATGGCTGCAACCAAAAAATGGCCAGGTGTTGTGGCGGGCGCCTGTGGTCCTAGTTACTTGGGAGGCGGAGGCAGGAGACTCGCTTGAGCCCAGGAGTTGGAGGTTGTTATGAGCTGTGATGCCATGGCACTCTACCCAGGGGGATGGCTTGAGGCTCCGTCTCAAAAAAAAAAAAAAAAGAAAAAAGAACTGCCATCAATAAACAAGATGTCTTCAGGATTAGATAAGGGAAAAAGAGAAATATTTGGGAAAGGATGTACTGTTACAATAGGCTTTACAGGGAGACCAGATTGAGAGACCAGAGGAGTAGTTGGGGAGGGGTCGGAGAGGAGCAGGATGGGTAGTGAGAGTTGGGAACCAGCGGGAATCATCAAGGTTGCTTGCAATTTTGACAGAGTACCTCTACCTAGTAGGGGAACATTACATGAGGGAATAATAAGGAACGAATTGGAGAAAGTGTGTCCAAAAGTGTGCACCATAAAGGTGGAGTAACATGGGAGTGAGTTACATTATCATTAATACCCATCAAGATCTCTATTTGTTCTAAAGCACCTTTATAAGATGGCAGAATGGAAGAGGTTGCTCCCAAGTCTATTAAAAAAGAAATTGGCTTACCTTCCACTAGCAGGAGGACTTGAGCAGAATTTTCCCTTATTCTGGGAATGTCTGCAAACCAACTTCTCGGAAGAACTTGGTTCGTTAAACTTCCAGTGAGGCCTTCTGCAGGTTGGATGGACACAGTTTGTCAGGAAGGTTTTGCTTTGGGTATAGTTTTGCCCAGTGACCTGGCCTGCCGCATTTAAAACACAGTCCTGGGGGAAATCTTATTGTTTTAGAGTATTCTGAGAAATTGCCGGGTTTAGCCTCATGGCAGAAGCCAATAACTGGAATCTTGAAAGTCACTGCCTTTTAAAAAGTATCCTCATGATAATTAAAAACTTTAAAAGTCAGGTTAATAAGATCTCATTGAGGGGTTTGGGGGCCTTGGGAAGATTTTTTGAGTTTTTTTTTCTGGACGTCAGGGGCAGACTGAGAGATAAAATACATGTCAACAATGAGTCTGCCTTCATAGCTCTCCGGGGATAGGGTAGTACATTTCTGGAGAGCTTTGTTAAGATGAGCTAAAAACTGGGTAGGATTTTCATCCCATTTGGGGGTAATTTCTTTTAACTTATCATAATTGACAGCTTTATGTGCTGCTTTCTTTAGCCCCTCAAAGAGACCCTGGACCATGTGTTTATGGAGGGGAACCCCAGTAGCATCAGTTTGGTAATTCCAGTTGGGGTCCTCTCGGGGCACAGCCCTAGTGCCTTCTGGTAAAGTTTAATCTATTCTGCGTAGGTCTTCAGCATAAATTTGGGCTTGAGTCCAGACTTGCTCTCTTTCCTCCGAAGTTAGAGTCAAGGATAACATATAAATCATGCCAGGTTAAATCATATGATTGAGTTGGATATCTAAATTCTTAAGAGTACTTTTTTGGGCTCTGTAGAGAATGATCCTAATTTTTGATTTATGTGGGAGAGGTCTGAGAGATAAAATGGATCAGAAACCTTGACAACGCCTTCTGTTCCTGCTACCTCTTGGAGGGGGTATAGAGGTTGTGATATTTTGGAAGTGGGAGGTTCAAAGGCGTGACCTAGTATGGGGCAGGGAAACTGGGTCTAGAACGCTTTTTTTTTTCTTTGATCACCCATTGGGGAATTGGAGAAGGGGAGGAAGAATGGAAGTTGGAGAGAGAGGAGGAGGAGTGGAGGTTTGCCTGTAGGGAGGAAGTCGAGTGGGGGTTATTCAGAGGTATTCATGCAAGGAGAATTTGAGAGGGTTTACAGGATGAACACAGGTAAGGAATATTCCGGAGCGTGAGGAATGCATGAATGTAAGGAATCTCTGACCATTTGGCTAATTTGTGACAGTAATTTTTGAGGTTAGTGAGAATTGAGATATCAAAGGTGCCACGTTTAGGCCAATGTGAACCATTGCCAAGTTTGTACACAGACCAAGCAGTATTACAGAGGAAAATGAGGCGTTTAGGTTTGGGGTCAGGGTAAAGAGTAGAGGTTTGAGGTTAGTTAGAAGACAGCTGAGAGGTGAAGAAGGGGGAATCTGTGGCTGAGTGGTGCCCATAGTAAAAACTGGAGGAAGTAAGTAAATGAGATTAAAGCTAACATGAGGAGGCTGTTCACAGATAAGAAAGAGAATTTAAGGACCTATAAAACAACTGAGACCGCAATTAAACCACCAAGACTGCCACCAGAGAGGGCGTCCTCTGCCTTAGGTTGTCAGTCGCATCTAGGCCTCCAGGAAGATCCTAGATGAGTGAACCTGGTTCACTGCACGTAATTACTGTAAACAATCTAAACCCACCCAGTAGGGCTGGCGCTGGGCAATTACCTGAACTCCACTTATGACTTCAGCCAAAAGAGGGTAGTACCTCTGTACATGACCTTAACCAGCCAGGGAGACCTGGGCCCACAGTAGAGATGAGGGGGTAAGATGGGGAGAGGGAAATTCAGCCTCTAGTGCGGATAAAAGGTGTTGAGAGAGCATCAAAGATTACGTATGAGGGTGAAAAGAGGTGGGGGAGGAAAGACGTGCAGAAAAAATTTTTTAGGTATGAGCTCACCTCAGTACGAAGTAGATGAATGTCAGGCAAGGTCAGAGTGCATGGTTTCTCTTTGTCTCGTTGGAATAAGGGTCCCTTTGGTTAGGTTCGTCGGGGTATATTTTCAGCCCCACAAAGGGGTTTCTCCCCAATCCCGTGTTTCAGCACTAAATGAAAGGTTCTGGACCCAAAGATAAAATCATTCTGAGAGGCAAGATGAAAGGAAAATGGAGATCTAATTCATGCAATTAAAGTGGCTTTTATTCCACCTGGAGTGCAGGTAGGGTGAGATTCCTGATGGGAGAAATTCACACGTGGGCTCTGGAGGACAGGGATTTACAAGGTAGGGCAGCCAGGTTTGTTGGCATTCCTATTTCCTGGGAGGGACATGAGTCTGACCCTTCCTGGGTGGGTCATGAACCTGACCCTGCCTGGGTTGGGCAAGTTTATTTGGGCAGGTACACTTGATTCTATCATTCACAGCCTTGGAAGGAAAGCTGAGAGTACTCTGGGCAATAACATCCTTTTTAAGATAATGTCCACAGAGGGTAAGTAACTTGGCTAAAAATCACTGTAACTTAGGGTCAGAAGTAGAAGAGGATTTTGTTGGGACCAAAATCGCTGCTGAGAGACCACCACACACACATGTAAAGACACAGAAGTGCTTTTATTTGTAAGCATATGCCTGGGTCACTCCACCCTACAGCTTAGCTGGAAAGGGGCGATCCCTAAATGAAGCAAGGGGAGGTTTTTGAAGTGTATAGAGGAATTTCATTGGGCATTTTGTCAGGAGGGGTTGCCATTGGCTGAGCTGTTGTCCAGGGATACTTGGCACCACCTGATAAGCCAGAGGTGCTATAGGGTGGGTTTATGGTTAGGAACTTTCCAGAGGAGGGTTGCCTGTCCACTTCTGATAGACCGGTTTGGTCTGGGCTGATTGACCTTGCCCAGAAATGCGGGGTGTGTGGGGAGCTGGTCTCCTTCAGCCTGACTGCCCAGAAGTGCGGAGGAGGGAGCCAGTCTCCTTTGGATAGACTGATTCCACTTGGGCGACCTTGCCCAGGAGGGGAGTGGGAGTTAGTTCCAAGATGGAGTTACATTAACTTCTTCAGATTCCACATGGCTGGACTCCTGGCTCTGACCATAAGGATGGTGACAATAACAGCAGTGTTATCACTATCATCAGTATTATCATCTACCTAGGTCACAAAGCAGTGGCAGTTACCATCGATTGATCTTACAGTTTGTCCAGATTATAAGTGCTTAATGCATAGTGGGTAAGCTGGGTATTGTGTGCCTAATGGCCTGTGTCTCCTTGTGGTAAATAAGGCTTCAGTGGGGTCACGGGAATGCTCGTGCATTGCATACCGTCTATAGCAGGTTTTGTGTGCAGAGCTGAGTAGCAACAACCATCTGGCCCACAAAGCCTAAAATATTTGCTGCCTGGCCCTTTATGAAAAAAGTGTTCAGATTCCTGCTCTGAGTTACTCCTGGCATCAGCCTGTGGAGTTGGCATTCTTATGCAATTTTACTGATAAGGAAATGGAGAATCAAAGAGAAATTTTCCCCCAAATTACACACACCATGGAGATGGGATTCAAATTAAAGTCTGTCAGCCTCCAAAATTTATGTTCCCTGGACTTTTTTGTACTACCCCTGATGAGTTGAGCTAATGGTATGGATGATATCTTATTGTATAATATAGTGAATTATAATATGATGACCTTTTTTTTCCTCCCTTGAACAAAATAAAGCGACATTTTAAAACCAAATAATGAGAACTGGCCCCCACAGGATAATCACATCATGTTGGCATATTTACCTTTAAAAGTAAATCATGTTTTATGGTGATTGCTAAGTTAATGAAATTGTTATAGCAACTAAATGGATTTTATTATCCCTGGCTTTTTGCTGGGCACCTGAGCCTTGACTGGTGGGCAATGAAATAATTGATTGTTCAGTGGGAATTTGAGCCCGGAGGCCCGACTCTCTTCAGTAGTTGCGTGTGTGTCTGGGAGTGGCTCTTCTATCACTCAAGCAGGTGTTCTGGTGCTGTTTATTATAATTTCTAGCTTGATCCTTTAATTCAGTGAATCTCAATCTGTATGCCGTGTCACCATCATCTGGGGGTTCTTTCTTCTTTTACTTTTTAACCGGTATTCCAGTGTGCAGCCAGGGCTGAGAAACTCTGTCAAGAATGCTTTTGGCAATGACTTAATATTGAAGTCGCGCACCCTGGGTTATGGCTCCCTTGGCAGCAGGCAAAGTTTACAGGTAATGAGCAGCCGGGGAATTGCACTTGTTACCTAGAGGTTTTTATTTCCCATTCTGTGCACTCATTGCTAGTTTTTTCTTTATCAGCTGGTTCATGTTTACTTAATTTTCTTTAGGCAAAAGGATTAGATAGTATAGAGCGGTGATGTTTCAACTGGTGTGCCATGAAAAATTTTAAAGATCATTAATTAAATTATTATTATTATTTTTGCAGTTGTTGGCCAGGGCTGGGTTTTTTTAACCTACCACCTCTGGCATATGGGGCCAGCACCTTACTCCTCTGAGCCACAGGCACTGCCCCTAATTAAATTAATTTTAAAAGAAGTTCAAAGCACAGTGAATATATTCTTTTTTTAAATTATTATTCTTTTTTTGTCTTTGATCAGCATAATTTAAATGTGCTGGGGAAGTTTGACTATAGGTTCAAGTGTGCCTTGTGATAAAAAAAAAAAAGGTTGAGACACAGTGGTATAGATTGAGATGTGGTTTTGTAAATTAGATAAAACTAGTTTTCTGGGAAGGGAGAAGATACGAATAATCCAAAGCCCAAAAAAGGTAAAACACTGTTTCTTTGGGGGGGGGGGTGTTTGTTTGTTCTGTTTTGTTTTGTTTTTCAGATGGGTATGAGGGTATAAATGTCCAGGTTACATTGTTTTTATTTTTAAGGTAAAGTTCAAGTTGTAGTTGAGCCCTTTACTGAGGGGTGTGCCGAACACCCTCACATTGGGCCCCTTAAGTGAAGTCCCACCAATCACCCTCCCTCCTACCCCTCTGCTTTTCTTCCTCTCCCCTCCCCCTTTCTAGACTAAACTTGTGTCCCCCACCACCACCTGTGATCTTATAGTTGTTTATATACTGGTTCCATATTAGTATTGAGTATATAGGATACTTTTTTCCTATATTCTTGTGATCATTTACCGAGAAGAATGAAAACAATGTGTTAGACACAGAACAGTTGTTTCCAAATCACTAGAAGCCCCTTGGAATTTCAGATTCCCAGGTCTCCTCCAGATCTACTGAACTTGAATTTCTACTTGAGGGAAGCAGGATAATATGAATGCTTTAAGTGCTATAAAGGCCCTTCTTATGTACACTAGGTGAGAAAGGGGTATGTTAAGTCACAGGTTTCTATTGCTGTGTGAAAAGGTCATGTCTGTCCTTCTACCTCCTGGGTCTGAGCTGGCCTGTAAGTTTTCTGACTGGTAAAATAGGGTAAGTTTGAACCTCACCTTGAATACACTGGAGTTTGTTTTGTTTTGTTGGGTTTTTTTGCAGTTTTTGGCTGGGTCGGGGTTCGAACTCGCCACCTCTGGCATATGGGGCGGGTGCCCTACTCCTTTGAGCCACAGGCACCGCCCAACACTGGCGTTTTTACTGCTGTCTTTTGTAATTCTGAGTGACCATGTAAGGGATTCAACCACCCTCCTGGAGAGATCTCAGGGATTGCCCTTAAGACAAGTTGGATAAGAGCAACTAAAATCCACTTATTTAACAAAAATCCCCAATACGGTATAATTTCATTAACTGTAATCCTCATGTCGTACATTAAATCTCTAAATGTGTTCCCCCTGCATATCTGCTATTTGTACCTTTTGACCTACATTTCCCCATTTCCTCTCCCTGCTCCCAACCCACGGTAGCCGCACTGTTCATTCTGAGTATTTGAGCTCTTTTTTAGATTCTTGTCACAAGAAAAGTAACTCCTGAGATGATAAATCCGTTGATCTGTGTCACTATAGTAACCATTTCACTCTCAATATGTATCCTAAAACACACTGTGTAAACCTCGAATATGCATGCTAAAACTTATAAAAGAAGGAAAGACAACTTGGAGAGGGAGAGTAGCTCAGCTGGGCACAGCCTTCCAGCCATTCCCATCAAGAGACCAGCTGTGTTGGTAGAACCGATAGAGACCTTCAATACCAGCCCAGAAGCTGACAGTTGCTGCCCAGGTGATCCTGTGTGGTCTGCCCTCCATGATTCATGAGCTATAATAATAGAATTGGCATTTTAAGTTAGGGAGTAATTTGTCACACAGCAATAGATAATCAGACCACTGTTCAGGCTCACTGTACGATTGTCTACACCAGGGTTCTGCAAATTCTCTGCCGGGCTGGTGCCCCACCCCACTCACTGAGCAAACCTGATTTTGAGAGTGTAACAGTGTGTTCACAAATTAGTGTTTCTATTAGTTTACAAATATTATACAACAAATGGTCTAAATTAGTGAGGTTTAAGCTCGTAATAGGCGTTTTATCAAATCCCATCGTTTGTAACGGACTATGTCTGGTATAATACATCTGCAGAAATAAGATAGCAGCCCAAACCTCTGAGCCCCTTAATCTCATATCGCCAGCCTGTACTCTGTCCCTAAGAGGAAAGGATTTCAAAAAGTTAAACCTTGACTATCTCGCTATAGCAAAATCTCTTTAGAGTATAAGATCTTAACATCGTGAGAAAAATATCTCTATATATGCACCAAAGCCCAGCATGTAACAGATGCTTCGTGATAGTATCATGAGGATGTTAATTTCAAATTCAGGAGGGCATCACTCGTTTTGCTCCTAGATGGCTGATATTTCCTCCCCCTTGTTGACGATTCTGCTACATAAGTCCTGGATAAGCAACAGGGAACGGTGATGGCTTGCTTTAGCTTGTCACGCTCTGATTACAAGTCTTTAGCATTCCACAGTCTAAGAACCTCTCATTTCCCCAGCTGTGTACATGTACTCTCCCACAATCTAACCCCAGCCTATTTCCCCATCTGCTGCCTGAAAGTTAAATGTCATTGAATTTTTTGTTGTTCCTGAAATGCACCGTGTCCTCCCCTAACCCCATAATTTTGCCATGCTGTTCCCTGTTCCTTGCATGCATGTCCCTGCTTCTCCACCTAATCCATGTCTGCTCACCATGGCACCTCCAAGTCCCCCACTCCATCTCTTCTGGTAAGTACCTCAGCCTCTGGTATACCTCTGACACAGCATTTACTATGTTTGGTTAACATTTATCTTCCAGACTTAAGTTTTACTTAAGTTGCAACTGGGCTTGTTGCAAAGATTAAACAGACACAGTATAGATGTAAGCACCAGCAACCTGCTAAAGAAGAGGCCCTCTATAAATCTTTGCTGTCTTCCCTTTCTGCTTATGGAAGACAGTTTCCTCCTTCCCCCACCTCCTTGATCATATTCTGAGCTGCTCAGGCAGGCAGGACACCTCTGTTGTTATCCTGTAACACAGGATAACACAGACCGCTTGCCTGGTACATAGGTGTTGAATGTATCTTCCTGCCTCATTTCCTTACTTATTCTGACTAGTTACTGTTTTTGTTGAGGGCTGCCAGAAAGTATTTAAACAGAAAAGAAACACAGTTGCAAAAGTCCTTCTTTAAGTTTTGGGACATTATAATATGGAGAAAATACCACAGTAAATACGGTCACTTGTCTATCCCTGGTGGAGACAACCATGAAAGAGCCATTTCTGCTCTGAGTTATGTTTTTCTGGTAGAGGGCCAGAGACAAAGCTGGGCCCAGTCCCAGCATTCCCCCCAAATTAACTCAGCGAGTTCCTGGCAATGAAGGTAATGGTGGGGACATACTGGTCTCATATGGTTTACCAGGTGTCTGAAGGATCTTCATTTCTATTTATCCTTTCTTACTGTGTAATCCCCACCTACATGGTTAGATAGTGGAACAATGGATCCACATTCAGCTTCATGTAAATGTTCTTCCCTTCCCTGCTAAATGATTTTGAAGTACTATGTCTTTTTTCTTAATGTAATTTATTACAAACTCGGCTGAGGTTTTATTTATGACATTTTGTTATTTATTGTCTTGCAAAATGACTTGGTGTGAATACCCATGAGGGGGAGAGATGGGCAACTTATATGGTTCCTCAGCATCCTTCAGAGAGCAGTGGTGGGGCCAGAGTGTAACCTGGTGAGTTTTGTGGCTGTGCAAAAAAGCAGAAGGACCAGATCCCTGCTGTTTTTTAATTTTTTTTTTCCTTTCTCATTGGGCTAGAGACCACCAAATTATTTGGACTTCAGGAAACCTAAGCTATGTGCCAGATGCCTAAGGGAGTGCTAGGAGACACCAGCTGCCAAGTACCAGGAGACCTGGGCCAAATTATCTTTTAGCTGGGAGCCTGTTACAGGAAGATGGCTGTTTGAAGGGCTGCAGTCCCTTGGGAAGTTGACCTTGGCCATGACCCCAGGCTAAATAGGGAACAGCATCCCAGAGGCTTGTCTGCTCAGCAACTGAGAGAAAGGACTTGGTGTCATTCGTTGGACAATCCGGGCTGTCTCGAGGGTGCATTTCTGTTTTGTTCTTGCGTGCCACCATTTGTTTCTATAAATCCAGAGTAAGTGAGTTTCTAAAACTCTGATCTTGTAAATACATATCATAAAAATAAGAGTCTAAGTGGCTTGTACACAGAGGAACAAAATGAGGAATTTCATATTTGATAGCTTAACACGTAGCACGAGGCATAGGTGAAAGAGACATGAAGTTGTAGGAAAAATCCCAACCCCTGAAGCCCTCTTTTAGGTTTTCTTTTTAGTTTTACAGATCATCACCATTGTACTGCCTTTAATTTCTGTGATGCTGGAACAATAATTCATTAGTATGGGTTGTTGAATGTACATATTATAAAGCAGGGTGTTATTTGTAGTGGTAAAGTATAGAGAGTTATAGCAAATATTCACCTCCACAAATAAGCTAAGGGGACGTCAAGAAAGAGCATTAACTACACCTGCAGCACTCTGTAGCAGAAGGGATTGGTGCTCAGTCCATAATCTCAGGGCCCTGCCAATGCAATGTGTATTGACTGAAAAACCCAGCACCTGCTTCTAGGCATAAGGAATTGTTCTAATGGCTAAGCCCATTCTGCTTCTATGCAATGAAGACTGAAATATCAGAAAATTAATGCCTCCTGAGACCAGCCCCACAAATGAGGGATGGGGCTCCCTTGCCTCTACTGGGATAATTCTGAGGCTCAATTTTGTTCTGGTTCTCAGAGATTCCTAGTAGGATTTTCCTCCAGTTGCTCCCAGTGATAATTTTCTTGATGACAACACCCTCTGTTCTTTGCCTGTTCTGTTTTCCTTCTCCGCCCACTCTGGAGGTTTCATAAGATTCTTTCCCAAATAACCTACTAATCTTATTTTCTATTGGTTTGGCTCTGAGAGAAACCAAACCAAGATATTCTCAATGAAAAATTATATCAAAGACCCCATGTGTCTTGAAAGAGGCCCATAATATCAAGCAACTGAGCGGAGAGGTCCCATAAAAGGAAGTGACTAAAATACCAACCTAAAGAGGACATCCAGGAACTTGGACTAATGATCCCAATATACCCCCAATATGCCCTATTGCAAAGAGAACCGTTATGGAATTGATCCCATGAAGTGGCTTTGCAGGTGGCTTCCTCTTTAGGATCTGGTTCTGCACCTATAAAATCTCCCTGATGTATCATGACCCCTGTAGTTGGGAGCAGATAAAACAAGGTACCACGTGCTGAGAGGGCTCAGCACTAGTCCAGAGTTCATCCATCTCATCCTGCCTCTTTCCATTTTTCTTTTTTGTTTCCAAGGTTCATATGCAGTAGAAGAAATATGAGGGAAACACCTTTTGAAGATACCACATGCCCACTATTGCGGGAAGTTAAAGAAATTTAATTGCATTTTGTATCTTCCTTCCCCCCCAAATAGGGATATCAATTATCAAATCTCTGTTTGAGGAAGGACCCCAAGGATCTCTAGCCCAGAACTCAATCTCCTACCTTCCTGCCCACTCTGATATACTATTCCCTAGTAGATAATCACCAGATATTCTCTGAGTGTCTATTGGAATTAATTAAGTGTCCTTCTGACAAGCTTGAGTGCAGCTCCTAATTGAGAGATGGCTCCCTCCAGGACAATCTTCTCCATCTTATGTAACCTTTCTTCAGTAACCCTTCCCTCTGCTCTTTTGTGGTTTCAACTAGGTAATCCTAATTCTACTGCTTAAAACTCTAGAAAAGAGACCTCAGTACAGCTCCACTCTTTAGCTACCCCCCCCCCCTTTCAATCTGTTTTCTAGGAAACACATCTACTACCAAGGTGTCCAACCTTTTGGCTTCTCTGCACCACAATGGAAGAAGAGTTGTCTTAAGCCACACGTTAAATGCACAAACACTAACAAAAACTGGTGAGCATGTGTGTTAAAAATGGTCTGTGTATCATTTTCATGATATCCACCACCACAGATAAGCAAAAATGTCTTCACGTCATCCGCGTGTGGCCCACATGCTGTAGGTTGAACACCCCTCCATGCCTAGTCTTTCAGCTGTTCTTCAGGAGACCTGCTGCTGAGTCATTCTTGCCATAGCCCTCTGAATAGGTCCACCCATAATTAATTTCCCTTAAATGTAGCTCTACGTGTGGAGTGAAAGATGCCCAGGATGATGCTGAGGGTCTGGTCTGCAGATGGTGGAAACCTTCACATTGACAGAGGACCACTTTCATGTGTGATGTTGACAAGTGTGGCTTTGCATGTGTTGAATTTGAGCCATCTCTGAGAGATTCAAGAAGAAATACAACATATGTATGTTTGACTATATTGGGTCTTAATTTCAGAGGAGAGGTCTCAATTGGAGAGAAACTTATAAATCATAAGAAACATGATAATAAAGAAATGTGTCTGTATGTAAAAGTGAGGAAGGAGTGCAGAGGCCCTTAGACAAAGTCTTGATGAAATCGTACATGTATTGTCTGAGTGGGGGAAATGAGTTTACAAAAAAATTAGAGAAGGATCAACTAGAGGGGTAGGAGTACATCCAGGAGATTACTGGATCACAGAAACTAAAAGAAAAGAGTATTTGGAAAATAAGGGGCTGGTAAGTATTGATGACTATCACTGGAAAGCCAAGTTGGAGCCTCAGAGTAAACTCCTATTGAAACAGAGGTCTTTGATCAGCTAAGCAAGGTCATCTTAGGAGGTGAATGGGAAATTCCAAGCTTTGGTGTCTGTGTATGTAAACTACTGAAGTTCTAAAACTGACTCTAAAATCAGATCCCACAGAGAAAGTTCCTGTATATTTAGATCATAGCAACACCATTTGAATTAAAATGTAAACTACTGTGATATTTTGGAGGCAGGAAGGCTTTTGTTGCTTATGAATTCTGGTGTGTGTAGGACTGTATTAACTGTCTGGCCAACTTTCCCAAATCATGCCTGTAATTCCTCTGCAGGGCAGCCTCCAGGGCTTCCCTCTGTTTACAGCAGGGTCCCTTGGGGACAGCTTTTCCAGGCTGCTACTCACTTTCTTACCTCTTCCCTAGTAGCTGCCTGTGTGCTCACCCAGTGTGGAGTCACACCATACTCTCCCGTGACTCCACACACTGTGTGTATTAGTTTTTGCATTGCTGCTATTAAAAAAAAAAAAAAACTGCTATAAATTCAGTTCTACACACATTTGTCATCTCACAGTTCTATAGCTCAGAAGTCCAGGTAACACTGTGCCACAACGGGGTCCTTGGTTTGGAGTCTCCTGTGGCTGAAATCAAGGAGTTGAAGAGGATTCATTGCTTTCTGAAGACTGGGAGTGAATCACTTCCATGCTCATTCCAGCCACTGGCCAAATTCAAGTATCTGGCAGTTGTAGGACTGTCTTCATTCCCCTGCTGGCTTTCAGCGGGGACCTATTTTTGCTCCTGGAGGCCGTTCACAGTGCATCCTGCCACCGCCAGAGATGGCAGCTTGAACTCTCCCCTGCTTCAGTCCTGTCCAACTTCCTCTTCTCCCACACCTCTTAAAGTCCAGCCAGAGAAAAGTTCTCTGCTTTTAAGGGACTTTGTGATTAAATTGAGTCAACTCAGATAATCTAAAATAATCTCTCTGAAGATCTGTAGCTTTAATCAAATTTACAACATCTTTTTGTCAAGTTGGGTGACATTTCCAGGTCCTGTGGATTAGAGCATGGGCTGATGGGTGCGGGAATTTTTCTGCCTCTCCTAGCATGACTTTCTTCCTCTTTCCACTGCTGGGTCCCCACTTAGGGTTCAAGTTCCAGCACCAATGTCATATCCTCTCTAGATATTCCATGGCTATCCTCACCCCCAGGAAGACCCACCAACTCCCTCCCTGTGTCTCCACAACCCACACTTGAGGGAGGAGTTTTATCACCTTCTTTCTGTGGGTACATTTGCCTGATCACTAGGTGATGTTTTGAGGACAGATGTGACAACATACCGGTCCACATCTTTCTCCTGTTAACTGCAACCCTGGCACATTGCAGGGGCACTCAGCTCATTTCACTGACCATGTGTCTGCAGCCTGTGTTCTAGAATATCCCCCTCCAATGACCACTTACCTCTTCATCTTGCCAACGTGCTCTGTCTTTTCTGCCTCCCTCTTTTCCACAGGCCAGATTCATCAGGAGTGTGAAAATGCCTGTTCACCCTCATGGAGGACGTGTATCTGAGTACTGGGTTTCCATCTTAGTTTTTCTTCATCCCAATGTCTCATTCCATCCCAAATTTCCTATGTCAAGTGACAGAGAATCGGGACCTCCAGACCCCTGCAGAGTTAGCTGTGCCTGTCTTTCCCCTGAGAGTTTGATTCAATCCTCCAATAACCTCTAATGATGTATAAGGACTTTATCTGCTCCCTTCCACCCATTTTAGATATGAACGTCGGGTCATGGAAAGGTGACGGGGTTGTCTGACCCGTTCACATACGTGGGAAAGTAAGCCCTCGGAATCCAGGCTCCAGCTCTCTGGGTCCAGGCCTCCTTTTTCTCTTTCCGTGGCCTCAACTTACAGTCTTTTCATGTTTCTCTGCCTCCAGAGGTCCCATAGCTGTGCCTCCTGTCATCTCTGTCACTGTGCCAGGCAAATTGAAAGCTCAGAGAAGTTTGCCGTGCTCCTCTGGTGTGCCTCAGGCCTCCCGGGGTCACTGGCTCAGCTTCCAGCTCCTCCATCCCAGTGGGAACTTTCAGAGCTCTGGATTGTCGCAGTCTCCACACCTCAGCGCCTCAGGCTAGCTTCCGTGAGATGCGTGAAGGATGTCACACGTCAGGACAGAGTTCACCAGATGGGTGAGGCGCACACACAACCCAAGTGGAATCTGCCTGGTCTCCTCACAGAAGCCCTGGATATGACCCAGAGGACTCTGTGCACAGAAAGGAGTTGTCCAAGGGGGACGGGAAAGGGACAGGCAGAGAAGGGACCAGGTTTTACCTTAACCTTCCAGGCAGCAACTCCTGTTAGGGTCTGGAAGGAAACCGATACCTCTGGTCTGTTATAAACTATTTCACTATTTCTTTTCATTTAAATTCTAAGCCTCCTTCATCACAGGAAACTTGAGAAAGTTTTTTGTTTGCAGGTTTGTTTTTTTTTTTTAAATATAGGTAACACATTTTCAGGTTTTTAAAAGCTATTATTTTAAAATTTGGTTAAATCATCCTTGAACTTACGTGCAAATTGAGTCATCTACATGGTTTATTACATCTTCATGGAATTTTATGACCTGCTGGGCGCCCGTCACCCCATTTGGGGATGTGCTAATGTAATAATATCGCTTACTCTCTCTCACTCCCATGGCCTGTGGTACTTCTCATAGCGAGGTACACAGAATGTAACACTTAAAAATTGCCTCTGAAATTGCATTAACTGGTGTTTATGGCATAAAAGACACAGATCCAATCATTCCATTTTCAAAAAAACCCTCTAAGTGTAACTTTGCGGTCCCTGCAGTTAAAGAAACATAGTATTCAGGAGAACATGGCCATGGACTACACTGGAGTGAAGGGCAGACAGGGCCTGGGTGCTCATCACTTGGGGGCTTACAATTCCTACCCTTTCCCTTCGGCGGTGTATATTCCTTTTTGTATCTAGTCCTCCACTGTAGATGAACAGGCATACGTGAAAGGGGAGGCAGACGATGAATTCTTAGACCTGGTGTGTCACTAACTGGTTGTGCAAGGCCTGGGGCACGCAGTTCAGTAGTGACAGAACCAGAGTTAGGTTCTGTCCAAGCCTCACTATCCTCATATGGAAAATGCATAAAATGCAGGAGGTGGATCAGCCCGGAGGTTCTGGGATGCTTCACTGCAGCAATCTTTCTGTTTCCCTGTTTTCGACTCTTCTTCTTTTAATCCACCCATCTTCAAAATAAATATAAAATACACCCAGAATCGATGAGCTGTTATCCCTGGAACTCTATCAGCTAGCCCTTTACATAGTTTTAAAATCATATTCAAATGTTCTATTATCGCCCCTGTGTTACTGGTGCTGTTGGCTCAGGAACCACAGGCAGCTTTTGTTTGTGAAGTGAAGGTGACTGTGGATTAAGGGAACACGACTGAACCTGCAGACTCTCTTGGCCCCGTGAGTCTCCCCTCATGCTGCCCAGGGCACTGCTACAGGCAGGGACCTCGTGCCTGTGGATGAAAAGAAGCCAGCCCGCTCAGCTACCCACAGATCTGGAAGGCTTTTGTGCCTGTGGCTGCCTTTAAGGAACTTGGTCCTATTGAAAGGATGAAGTAGCATTGCCTGAAAGAAACAGCAGCTGTTAACATGGACTGGGGGTGGGCGGCTGAGGGAGGAGCCAGGGCTGGTTGAGCAAAGCTGTGACTATCACATTCCTGCACCCCCTGGCTGCCTTACAGAGGCCCCCACCCAGGCATCACCTCGTATATACTCTATCACTCCATTTCTTTTCTTCCCTCACTTTTAAGACTTTACATCTTGCCCTCCAGCTTCTCAGAACAGCCCCAAATTCTTGCGCAAACACCAGCTCTCTCCTACTGGCTGTAGTGGTCTCTGACCATCTATTTGGAGTCAAGCAGACCAGACCTCATTGTGAATCTCCAGCTCTACCACACCTGTGGGCTTGGTTTTACCCCATTTTCTAGTTTCTTCCTTCACCAGAAAGGAAGAAACAATGATCGTAAGGATGATCAGCGCAGAAGGTGCCGTTTAGTGACTGCTCGCTTGATGCAAGAAATCGTAGCAAGCAGAGCACAGAGGTTTCCATTTGGTTCATTAAAAAATATATACATGGTATACTATTATCTGTATATTACAGGTGCAAAAACTAAAGGTTTACTAATCTTAAGGTAATTGACACAAAGTTGCCTAAGTCATGGCAAAGCAAAGTTTAAAACTCACCTCAGTCTCAGCTCCTGGTTGTTCTGTGAGTTTCCGTAGTACCACAAACTCAGTGGCTTACACAGTAGAAATGAATCACCTCACAGTTCTGGAGGTTACGAGTTCAAAATCAAGGTATTGGCAGGGCTGCTCTCCCTTCGAAATAAATACGTGTGGGAGAATCCTTTTACCTCTCTCCTAATTCCTGAGGCTGGCAGGCAGGCACTGAGTTCCTTGGCTTGCAGAAACATCACTCCTTTCTGTGACACCAGCTGTACACATTCATCTTCTCCTTGTGTCTGTGTCCAAATATTCTTCTATAAGGACATCAGTCATACTGGATTAAAGGCCCATGTTACTCCAGTATAACTTTGTTTTAGCTAATTTTATTATCTGCAGTAATCCTGTTTCCAAGTTAGGTTCCATTCTGAAGTCCTGTAGCTTAAGATTTTAATATATATTTTTTGGGGGGTGGGGCACAACTCAATCCATAACATTTATTACAGTTTACAACCTCTTGAAACCAATGCTGGCAGGCTTGTCATGAGGAAGAAATGAAATAATGAATGTAAAGCAGGCGTCCTCAAACTATGGCCTGAGGGCCACATACGGCCCACCGAGGACATTTATCTAGCCCGCCAGGTGTTTTTGCCACTGCTGCCTGTCCTGCTTAGCAGCCGACTTGTCCCAGGGCCCACAGTCTAGCCCTCCAATGGTCTAAGGGACAGTGAACTGGCCCCCTGTTTAAGAAGTTTGAGGACCCCCGATGTAAAGTATCTGGCAGGGAGAAGCCCCTGGGAAGTGCTAATTTTCCAGTAAGATACTTTAAAGAGATAATGGCTTAACCCAAAATATATATGCAAAAGGTGGGAGTTGCAGGCAAAGGGTTGGCCAATAAAGAGACATCTCTGGACAGGGAGATTTCTGGATGCCTTCAATATATGTGATTGCACCAGGAAGACGATTACCTGTTTGGTCTCTTTCATTTGATGAGGTTAAGGCAGTGCTGCTAATGAGCTGTGGTCCATTTCCTTCTACTGTCTCACCAATTCTCATCATATAGTTAAAAAGAGGAAAATAAGAATGTGAACACACACCTGAAGGCATTCCAACCAGGGAGATGCGTCAAAGCCCCAGACACATGTGGTCCAGTTAAGTGTGAGGCCTAGAAATGTGGTCCAGCACTGGAAGGCCCATTCAGGACACGTTCTTCTCTTCTCCTGAGTGTCTAAACTACCACAAGGCAGGGAAATGGCCCATTGCATTTTGCTAGAATTCCCTTCTACTTACTATTCATTTCCCTTGTTCATTTCTCATCCAAACTCCATAATTGCCTTCTCCCCAGGGGTTGGCCTGATGCCTCCAGTCCCCTCCCCCTGCCTCTCCAGTTTGGTCACCTGCTTTTCACTCTTCCTATTCTGCATTCCAGACTCCAGCCTAACAATGACAGAACCCCCAATGAAAGACCTGGGTGGTAAGAAACAATTGAGGCAAAATCTGCCGGCCTTGAGAATTAGCCAGAAGGAAAGGATGTGTCGGGGGAGAATGACACTTGGCCTCTTGTCCTAGGACAGGAAATTATCCTTGGCAGGAGATGATATCCAGCTTGAGTCATGAATCGGTCCCACTCATTTGCCAGCAGGCTGGAAATAAAGGGATCTGTGGCCTATCAGTTGTGTGGCTGTTGGCATATTTTCTCCCCAAGGCACTGCGCTGATCACTGAGGAAGCACAGATACGTCATCCCCTGGCATCATCGTGGTAAACCCCGGGCTGGAATGTACAGTGAGTTTTCTGAGCCTCCTGAGTGTGGCAGCCCTCAGAACAAAATCAGAGCCACATGAGATCAGAGGCGAATATTGAGGTCAGGCATGTCATTCTACCTGAACTTCAGTATTTCCCTTAGAGAGACATCTTTTAGCTCTATGCCACAGGATCTTAAGTAAAGTCAGACTTCATGAATCACAAATTTACAGATGACACAAGTTTTGAAGGAATTGTACCATGCTAGTATCAGGTTCTAAAATGATTTAAATTGGCTGGATGATGGGTCTCCTCTAAGAAGATTAAATAAGAGACATGAATGTAATTTCTTGAGTATAAGCCCAAAGAAAATTCTGCCAAAGCCAAGAACCAGAGGAGGAGATGTCATTAGAAGCAGCCCACAGAACCAGTATGGGGATCCAATTAGCTATTAGCCCACCAATGTCCCTTCACTGATGTGATGTAGCACCCTCTGAGCTGTCTTTGGTACTCACAGAACAGACCAGCTGCTTTGGGAATATTTTTTCAATTCTCTCTGTTGCATTTTGAAGAGAAACATTTAAAAAGCAAGAGTGTTTAGCAGAGAGCATGCTGAGTGCCAGAGGCAAAACTGAGTCTGTGCTAAGAGAGGATGGCTTGGCCTGTGGAATGAAAGACCATGGGATAGGTGGTCACGAGCAAAGGGTACAAGTCTGGCTCGGTGTGAGTCCAGAGGGAAGAAGTAAGACCAATAGTAGATGATACAAAAAAGGTAGATTTGGGTTTAGAAGTTAACTTTATTTTTTTTTTTGAGACGGAGCCTCAAGCTATCCCCCTGGGCAGAGTGCCATGGCATCACAGCTCATAGCAACCTCCAACTCCTGGGCTCAAGCGAGTCTCCTGCCTCAGCCTCCCAAGTAGCTGGGACCACAGGTGCCCGCCACCACGCCAGGCCATTTTTTGGTTGCAGCCATCATGGTTGTTTGGCATGCCCGGGCTGGGGATTAGAACCCGCCACCTTAGGTGTACGTGGCTGGCGCCTTAGCTGATTGAGCCACAGGCGCCAAGCCTAGAAGTTAACTTTTAAATCAACTAAAATTTTCTTGCCGATTTGGTTTGTCCATAACGTATTCCTCAGCTGGTGGAGATAGAAGGTTGTTCTAGAACTTGTGGACTCCCTCTTGCTGGGTCCCAGACAATTCACACAGAAGGCATCGTCGTGTTCAGAAGACTGCACTGAAGACCTGGAAAGATGAAGATTTTGAAATCACAGCATGTAAAGAAATACACAGTGTTCAGTGGTCTGCTTTCCATTCTGACAATTCCTTAGTCACTTCCCGGAGGTGTGACCCAGCACTGCGCCTGCCGGCTCAGCAATCCTCCCTTCCCTAGCTCTCTTCCTCCCTGGCCCCTCTCTCTTCCACATCGAGATGTCTGGCTGTGTCTTTTCTTGTCCTGTGTCCTACCAATCAGGGTCCACAGGCCCCCCTTAAGATTCGCCTAAGCAGACAGTTACCTCCCTCGCCCAGAGGCTGCTCCCTTGGCTTACCCCATTACATTTACAGGGTGAATTCTGTGGGAGTGAAATGGACTGGTTTAGGACAGACCAGCTCCCTCAAGCTAGGGCTGAGGGGACGTGCTCGTGGGCATCTGAAGACCACCCAGCTGGAATCTGGTAGTTGTACTTCACACTTTTCTTACAGGATGGGACCTGGGCCGGCTTCTAAGTGACTATTTTAGTTTTGACCTCCCCTGATTCCCTCTTTAGTACTAAGTTCCCAGCACAGCGGCTGGTAGTTGCTGTGTGGCCTATAATGCAACTTGGTGGAGGCCACTGTTAAGCTGATTTAAATTATTCACTCCACAACCTCCCTGTGTGCCTTTTATAGCTCTGGGCAGGAGGGATTCAGGTGGGTCCCTGGTGAATATTTGGAGGGAACGAAACTTCGTGGAAGCTGGGCTTATGTGGCGTTAGGCACATGCGTGTCCTGACTTCTTTTCTCCCCTGGTGGGATGTGGGACTGAGACCCCACTGGTTACCACGTCCTCTGTGTCTGTTACCTCTTTCTACTGTGCTTTGTGGTGATTTAGTGACCACACATCCAAGTTTTAGCTCACCTTCACAAAGCCTCCAGCCCGATAGAGTCTCCACGGTCACACTGGTCAGGAATTAGAAACACGTTAACAGAGTAGCAGATATCAGAATGCGTCTCCTCCCGTAGAAACAGGGCGTCTGTGGCGTATGGGCGGCACCATCCCCCGAATAAGGTTTGGGAGTATTTTGTGGTGAGGGGAAATGACAAAGCACATGGAAAGTATCCTCTTTGTCTCAGGTAAGGGAGACATAAGCAAATACGTAATCATTAGTTTCTAGAATATAAAAATGGCAGTGTTCTCTGCCTGAGAGAAAGAGAGGCTGTGGCCTGGGAAGGGAGGTGGCCTTTTCAGGTGTATTAGTCAGGGCTGGGTGCAAAAATCCCTCTAGATATTTCATCAGGAAAAGAGGT
Organism: Galagoides demidoff; assembly: GCA_963574575.1. Lineage (NCBI taxonomy): Eukaryota > Metazoa > Chordata > Mammalia > Primates > Galagidae > Galagoides > Galagoides demidoff. The sequence goes on along the minus strand of CAUYQV010133148.1, from coordinate 9,136 downwards.
AACCTAGGGGCTTAGGTGCTTCCCGACTCACCTGCCGGGCAGAGCGGTGGTTCTAGGCTGCGCCCCAGGAACGGTGCCCTCACCGTGAGCGGAGGAGTGCAGCTCAGGGGCCCCTCACTTTCACAGGCCACTTCTTCAGCTCTGGGAGGACCCCTAGCAATTTTGTGTTGAAAACGTATATTCCTTTGCTTAAAGAGCCCTTTGAATTGTAAAAGTAAGCACTGGCCCCCAAAGCTCAGATTGGTCCCCGCTTCCAGGACAAGAAAGAGCCAGTCACCTTGCGACTATCTCTGGGCCACTGCTGGAGTTAGGAGCTTTAGAACTTGCCCCTACAATAACCAAGATACAGACAGAAGTCCCTAGAATTGGGCAATGTCCTCTGTCACTGTTAAGACCGGATGTTAGCCCCAGGAAGGAGAAGAGTGGACAGTGAAATGCCACCTCCTGAAGGTTCTGTGGTCTTATCACTTTACTTTCCAGGAAAAAACACAGAGCAGAAGGCTTGCTGCACTTTCTTTTCCGTTTTTGGGATGAAATGTCCCCAGCCAAGGCAGGAAGAGGTATCAGAGGTCCTAGCATAAGGTCAGGCCAGCTTTGTTGTGGTTGGTTTGGCAAGGGGTGTCATGTTCCATCTGTACCAGTTTCCTAGGGCTGCTGGAAGCCTTACTGCAAACTTGGTGGCTTAGTGTAACAAATTTATCCTGTCACAGTTCTGGAGTCAGAGCAGTCTTAAGTCACAGGGTCTAAAAATCAAGGTGTGGGCAGGGCCATGCTCCCCTGGGAGGCCATGGGCACCTCTTCCTAGCTTCTTCCATCTCCTGGAAGCACCAGCCTTCCCAGACCATGGTCACATCGCTCCAGTCTCTGCTTCCATTGTGACACTGCTGCCTCCCTGTCCACGTGGGTGCAGCAAATGTCCCTGAGCCACCCTCTTATAAAGAAATATGTGACTGCATTTATGGCCCACGTTGATAATCTAGGATAATCTCTGCATCTCAAGAGCTTCGATTTACTCACATTTGTAAAGACAACTTTTGTAAAGAAGGATATACGTATTTACAGGACTAGTACTTGTTATCTTTGGGGCCATCGTTCAGCCTACTATCACATTCTCTCACTTGCAGTGTTTCTGTGCCCTGTTTTTAAAGAGTGCTTCTTATAAGAAACTTAAAATTATATTTCTTTTTAAAAAGAATCTGGCAGTCTTTACCTTTGAATTTGAATACTTATTTACTTTTACCAAAATTACTAATTCACTTAGCTTTAAACTAACCAGCTGCCAGATTCCTTGCTTTCTTTGATTTTTTTGGTTTCTTCCTTTCTTTTGGATAAATAAAATACTTTTTATTATCCATCACACTTGCCTAGATTCTATATGTGGGCTTTTAAATCACGACAGCTAATTTACATCCAGAATCTTAGGTTGCAGAGACTCACGGAAAATGTATCATGTTCTTTTTCCAGCCCAGCGTTTTGAAGAAGTATAAAAAGGGGCTGAGAGAGGCCGTCCATAGTCTCTGCACACATGGGAGTCCACAGTGCTGTGACTGTCCCCACTTTCTCTTGCTATTGTCACACAACATCAGTCACAAGGTGTGTTGACAGGCTTTCCAGGACAGAACACAGCTTAGAGGCCTGCATGGATCCGTATGATCCCAGGAGTTGAACTAAGCAATAGATAAATGTAAGCATAGTGATACCTTCATGTTTTTATAATACTGCAGTGGTTTGAAGACTGGGCTGAGTTGGGGATATGACTGCATGGCTTCTGTTTTGATTCTAAAGAACTTTCAGAAAGTCTGATGAGGTGATTAATAAATGGGAGTGGAGAACATATCAGTGGAAAAAAATGTAACAATCTTTAAATCAGTCGACAATCTGCGCAGACGGTGAGGTACAGGCATCTATCTGCTCCAACGAGGATAGAAATACACTTTCTTTGTCATATCTTAGATTCGTCTTGCCTCTATTTCAGGTGGAACCATATCACCACCCTTTAGCACTGTACCTGATTTCAGTCTTGGCTGTAAAGTAGATGAGGGGGACTGCAGCAGGGAGGGGCAGGATCCAGGCTCAGTTTTGCTCCAAGACAGTCTGGCACAGAAACACAGCCTGGAGTGGAGCAGCTCATCGCCGTTCCTCGTGTGCTGGCAATAGAGGCAGAGTGCACAATTTGCCTTAAAATGCAATCCAGAATGAGAGTGGATGTGGGGACGGTGGCTGCTACCCAGAGAGCAAACAGACTTCTGAAACGGCCTAATGATCTGTGCAAAATGGGTCAGAGCTGTCCTCGCCAGCCCTGATATTTTCCTGTGGTGAGTTTTAGTTAAGCAACTCTGGGAATGGTTTGCATTTCAGTAGCCTTCCGAAGACAGTTCTGTGGATTACAGACTCCATGAGTCTCTACCGCATGGCATTCGCAGTGAGGAGATTCCCCTTGGAGTCCACATGGACCCTCTCTGCACTCACCGTTTGAATAGTTGGGGCAGGTTTTCCAGAATTTAATACATTATTAGGAGATCTTCTTGATTTGTCTTATTGGCATTAGGGATTGTGTCCTAAATAGTTGTCACCTGCCAGTTGTAAAGAAGTTGCTAGTAGTAAGAAAAGTTTATATGGCATCTCTCGGGACATTAGTTTGAGAATGAGTTTTCTCAGCTATCACGTATTCCCAGTAACCTACTTCTATACTCTAGAAACAGAAGCAGCCAACTTTCAGAAGAGCCTGGATGTGGCACATACGGGGCCAAAAGATTATGAGAAGTCTGAGAAGAGGTTTCCCTTCCTGAATAAAGATACAAAGCCTCAGCAAGAGGTCTGCAGCTATTTCATTTTTATTGCTTGGAATGTGGCCGTGATGTCTGGAAGTATAGCAGCCATTTCACGAATGTGAGGATGAGAGTCACACATCAAAGGGAGTAATAAAGCAGGAGAAGAAAAAGAACCTAGGTTCCTGACATCATCCTTCACCAGCTGCAAAAAACTTCAGCTGTTTTTGTCTTCTTCTGCAAAAGACTTCTACCGATTTTGTCTTATCACTTAAGTAAATTCCTGTATGTTAGTTGACTTTTCTGTTGCTTGCAGAGAAATGTCATCCTGTTTGAGGCACTTTGTTGACTATTTTGTTGGTCTGTCATGTTGATACCCCATCAATGACACAACTCCTCACCCCACTTTCTCCTACTTAGGCCTCCCATCACCACACTGACCCCCAGATAAACTCATCACCAGCCTTATAACACCCCAATGTCTAAACATTTTTTGGTATGTCAGGCATATATGTGAACAATGTGTGTCTCTATTTTTTATCCTGAAAAATACTTTCTCGAAAGCCCTCATATATCATTTCCATTACATAATTCTTTTAAAAATTCTAGAGGAAACGTATAAGCATTAAATAGATGAAGGAGTTTCTGTATAATCTCAAATGTGACTGAAAAAGACAGTGGAAATTGGATTTTTCTTATAAAATTTTATTACAAAATTGTGACGAATATAAAAGTGGAGGAATTATACAATGAACATTCATACATTAGCAAATAAACCTGAGTTTACGTTTCACTGTATTTGTGCTATCACACGGTTCTCACTCCATCCCCATTCGAGGGTTGTGATCACCTATGTGCCATTCCCAATAGATGGGCAGAATTCCACGTCAGTAAGTATTAAGGAATCCTTAAGAAGGTGCATTTTCATTGTTGCCATGTTCTCTCCAGAGAGAGAGACTTGGTCCAGTTTAGATGTGAGACTCTTCGACTCAGGGAAATGTGACTTTCCTACCCCTGCTAGAGCTCTGTTTTCAAAATGTGATCCTTCCTGAACTGGATAGGGTCCACAAAGATAACTTGCTAGAAATGCAAATGCTCGGGTTCCATCCCAGTGCTACTAAATTAAAAATGGTAGAGGTGGGTCCAGCAGCACAGCTTTCAACAAGCCTCCTATCTTGGTCCGTTTTTGCTGCTGTAACAAAACATCAGAGATTGGGTAGCTTAGAGACAACAAAAACTTTCTTTTCACAGTTCTGGAGGCTGGGAAGTCCAGGATCAAGTTGTCTATGGATCAGTGTTTAGTAAAGAACGGTTTCTTGCTTCCTAGAAGGCACCTTCTCATTTCCTCACATGGTGGATGGGACAACACAGGTCTCTAGCTGGGTCTCTTTTATAAGATCACTGATCCCAGTCATGAGGACTTACCCCTCATGACCTAATTATCTCCCAAAGGCCCCATGTGATAATACCACCATCTTGAGGGCTATGATGTCAACTTATATTTGGGGGCCAGCAGAGGGAGGTGGGAGGAACCACAAAGATTCAGATCACAGCACATTCCCAGGGGATTCTCATGTTCCTTAGAACCAGTATTGAGAGGAATCAACTGCATGATGTCAGACGGTGGAGGTAGATAGCTTGTATTACATTACACATTTCTTCTTGTAATTTATATTCTTTGAAATATGCCACACACAATTTTTCCCCTAAAGGCATTATTGTGATAGACAATTTCTTACCAATATATGAAAAAAGAGTGTAGTTCTAATGGTACCAGTGGCTTTTCTGTCAACTGTGTCCTTTGTAGACCAGGTGCAGCCCGAATGTCAGGTTGTCTTAGATGTTGATGACCTTCATTAGTGTAATTGATGTGAGTGTCTAGATACCATGTAAGGCAATGGCCTTGACAAGTTGCTACTGAAGTCATTCCCTCTAAATTGTGACTGAGCTGGAGACAGGCGTGTCCTTCTTCTCCCGACATGATAATGTAGGGAGATTATTATGTACATATCATTTTTATTTGTCTTTTTCAATTTTGAACTACTGCCCAAAGAGAGTAAAGACATGAACTGTATGTAATTCTATGATTCAGTAATATAATAATTTAATTCTTTGAATGTCAGAAACCTTGGTCTGGAAGGGTTTTGTTCAAAGAAAGTATATATGCACCTGATCTATATACACTTACGTACATACATATATCCGTGTCCTTGTTATTGTGAGAGGAGAGTATTTGGAAAGAGAACATATAGATGAGAGGGGGGAAATGAGAAGATGTAGGGAATCTGTAGGAAAGATTTATGTCCAAAACTGCCAAGTTACCTTCAAGGAGATGGACATGGACTTGTTCACATATGAAACCCCTGGGCTTTATTTTAACCTATCACAGATTTCATCCAATCACAAGGGAAGCAGGAAGTCTATAGTGTCACAGTGGGATTACTGAAGGGGTCAGGTTAGTAGCACCAACCACCTCAGTTTTCCTGGGATTGGAGGATTCCTAAAGAGCTGGAATTGGTCCTTTAGGACTTGCTAAAACCAGAAGAGTCTCAGGAAAAAGTGGGTTGTTGGCCACATTTGTGAGGGTCAAATGAGGGGGTTGATATGATAAAAAGTGAGTGTTTCCTAGATCTTTTATTTCTCTACAGTGGGTTCTCAAATGTGAGGTCTCCCAGGAGCCAGGACGTGTGATGGCAATATTTCAGGCATCACAGATGGAAGTAGGGATTCATGTTTCTCAGTGGGATGTAACAGAATATCAGATTAATGAAACCAAGGACTGAGGATTAAAAAGGACCACAAGCTTTTCTCCATCCCATGGAGAAAAGCTGTAGCTCTCAGTACTCCTGGCTTCTTGATTTTGAGGGTAGAATCACCCCCATGAGGAATGGATGCAGGTGTTCTGGATGTGGCTGACCTCGTGGCTCTGTTTCTCTTTTATAAATACACACTGATTCTTTCCAGCCCTTCCTACAGAGCTTCTAGGATTCCTTAAAAAAGACAGTTGTATCACTTATTTTATCCCTTATACCATTGTGGAAGCTGGGTTTTGACCTTAGCCCAGGGGTCCTTAAACTTTTTAAAGAGGGGGCCAGTTCACTATCCCTCATACCATTGAAGGGCCGGACTGTGGGCCCAAGGACAAGTCGGCTGCTAAGCAGGACAGGCAGTGGTGGCAAAAATACCTGGTGGGCTGGAGGAGGGCTGCATGTGGCCCTTGGGCCATAGTTTGAGGATGCCTGCAAAAATTCCAAAGCTGCAAGTATTGGCGTGGAGGTGGAGCAAAGGGAACGCTTTTGCACTGCTGGTGGGATTACAAACTAATACAGCTTCTATGGAAAGAAGTATGAAGAATCCTCAAAGAACTAAATGCAGACGTTCCATTCCATTTCATCCCACAATTCCATTACTAGGTATCTACCCAGAAGAAAAGAAATCATTTTACCACATGAACATTTGCACTAGAATGTTTATTGCAGCTCAATTTATATATTCACCAGATGTGGAAGCAACTGAAGTGCCCATCAACCCATGAATGGATTAATAAAATGTTGTATATGTATGCCATGCAGTACTGTTCAGCCAAAAGAAAAGATGGTGACTTCACATTTTTTGTATTAACCTGAATGGAGTTGGAACACATTCTTCTTAGTAAAGTATCACAAGAATGGAAAAACAAGCATCTAATGTACTCAATAAATGAACGAATAGGAAAACTACATGCCCATACCAGAGAAAAGTACTAGTATATTCAAGTGGGAGGGAGGGAGGGGAGGGAAGGAGAAAAACAGGAGGGGGCGCAGATGGGTAAACTCTCATCTGATGGGCATGTTGTGAGGGTGTACAGCACGCCCCCTGGATGGAGGGCTCATCTACAACTTGAACTTTACCTTAGAAACACAAACAATGGAACCACATAATTTGTTCCTTCATATTAATCTGAATTAAAAAAAAAAAAAAGACTGTTTTACCTTGAATTGCAAGTCTTAGATCCAGGCTTTGGCTCCACTTCTTATTAGCTGTAAGATAAGGGCCTTTGGCCTAATTAACTCCCTGGCTCCTTGGTTTCCTCCTCTTCTGTCAAATGGGAATAGAACCAACCCATCTAACAGAATGAGGCTAAATGAGACAATGAAAGTGGATACAATGGCACTTTGCTATTTGAAGTCACTTGTAAGAGTGTGGCTCACTAATCAGCAGCACGATAATCATATCATTTTAGATGCAGAGAAAGAAGCCTGGAATCTCCATGTTTTGTGTGCCGTGTGGCCTCAAAGGCATGAAAGTAGTCAGCATCGTTGGTCCGTGAAGCACCATCCCTGATGGTCCAGGTGCACTTTTCTTTATTTACGTTTCAATAACATGTACATAACAAGCACTTACTATCATACCCAGCCCAGGAATTACCAAAGTCCCAATAATTAATTCACATCCACCTAGGTATTACCTCTTCCTGATCCTACTCCCTGTTTCTCCTAAGAGGTGACTGTGGTTCCGAATTTTATAGATGCTCTCTTAGGACTTGCTTCATTCACGCAAGATTATGTTACTAAGATTTACTTGAGTAATCTTGTTGCTTTCACACATCCATGGTATTCTATCATAACACGCTGCTACAGTTCATTTGTTCATTTTCCTGTCAATGAAATTTGGGTTGTTTCCAGGTTTTGATCATTAGGTACAGTGCTACTACAGACACTAATTCATGTCCCCAAAGTGCCTGTTGCATCAATGCTGAGCTGCTGGGTCACAGGAAATGGGAAAGTTTGTTGAACTTCATAAGACGGAAATTTTTTGTTCAACGGTGATAACAATTAACACTTGGACCAGTAATATGTGGGACCCCTTTTACTCACATGTTTTTTTTTTTTTTTGACATTGCCCATTGAACTGGGAAAGATGTAAGGTGCTCGCTCACCATGACCTTGACTGACTTCTCCCTGATTACTAGTGAAGTTGAGCATCTCTTCTGATGTTATTAGTCTTATGTTTTCCTGTTCTGTAAAGTACTTGTCTTTCTTATGTTGTTTTGTTAATCTTAATTTGAAGGGAATTATACATATACACATAGACATGTTTATATCTGTACACACACACATTCACATCTCTAATATTTTATTTACATGTCCATGTGTACATTCACACACACCTAGTGCCTTAATCAGCCTTCTATAACAGGACGTCATAAACTGGGTAGCTTATAAATGACAGAAATTTATCCCTGGAGTCTGGAAGTCCAAAGTCAGGATGCAGTGCGGTAGGGTCCAGGTGAAGGCCCTCCTCCCGGTTAGAGGACTTCTTTTTGTACCTTGCTACACCAGAGCAGGGAAGAGCAAGCTCTCTTATCTCAAAAGACTCTGTTCCCATTGGTGTGGGCTCTACCCTCTTGCCTGCATCTAACCCTAATCACCTCCCAAAGGGCTTTAATGCCATCACATTGGAGGGGAAGGACGCACACATTCAGCTCATAGCCTGCACAGACACAGTCCTGATGTATATGTTCTAGGTGTATACAGGTGTTTATTCCTAGTATTACTCCTTGGCTGGTATATGTTTTGTAGATATCTTATCACAACGTACACGGCTTTTTTTCCTCTTTATTTTTAGCAGGGGCACCAAACATTAGTGTAATCAGGATTATCAGCTGTTCCTTTTATGATGAGTCCTCTTTCTATCTTTTTAAAGAAACTATTCCTGCCTCAGTGCCCCATAGCTCAGTGGTTAGGGCACCGGCCACATACACTGTGGCTGGCAGGTTGGAACTTGGCCTGGGCCTGCTAAATAATAATGACAACAACAAAAAATATGGCCGGGCATTGTGATGAGTGCCTATAGTCTCAGCTACTTGGGAGGCTGAGGCAAGAGAATCACTTGAGCCTAAGGTCGTTGTGAGCTGTGACACCACAGCACTATACAGGGCAACATTGAGACTCTGTCTCAAAAAAAAAAAAAAATTCTCTATGTTCAAGGTCAGAAATATACTCACCCTATTTTTTAAAGGACTTTTTTTTTCTTTTGTCATTTATATTCTTAATCCATGTGTAATTGATTATTTGTGCATAATAAGAGCAAGTGTTCCACATTTATTTTGGAATATACTTAAGCCCTAGCTTAAATTTCTGTTACATCACAAAGGTCCACATGCATAATTCCATCCCCGGGTCTCCTTCTAGCCCACTGAGGGTGCTGGCTTTTCTGTCTGGTAGTACATGCTGGGAACAGGTGGAAGCTGGGACTCTGATGGGTGGAAGTGGCTCTTGGTTATAATTTCCAGTGTTCCTGCAATTCTTCAGCCTGGGAGACCATGTGTCTCTCAAGAACATACCCTGGGCAAAATACATCAATGCTTGGGTCTTCCCCCAAAGTTT
>CAUYQV010133146.1:0-14158 GCA_963574575.1 Galagoides demidoff | reverse complement strand
CCACAACGCCCGGCCATTTTTTGGTTGCAGCCATCATTGTTTGGCGGGTCCGGGCTGGGGATTCGAACCTGCCACCTTAGGTGTACGTGGCTGGTGCCTTAGCCGATTGAGCCACAGGCGCCGAGCCTACTCAGTGTTTTAATAGTCGAATCACTGCAATGATATTAAGGAAGAATGCTCTTTCATATTCATAAAGGTTTTAGAAGTTGGTATTGAACCAGCAATCATAAATTTTAGTTTGGTGTACAGGCTTTAAAGTGAGTCTTATGAAACTGGTGTGAATTAACCAAACAAAATTACTTAAATAGAAAACTTGTGTTATCTGGGAGTTTTATTGTGTCATCATGTTGTAACTCGTATGAGCCTGATTTTTGAGAGACAGTTCTCAACCTAGGACGAGGTTAGCGCACAAATAATTGAGTCTCCCTTTCATTCATTCCTAAGGATGTAGGCCAGCAAAACTGACTTGGGGTTGATTTGTCTTTCGGCCGTGCCCAAGCTGTTCTCTTGTGCAGATTCTATCATTATTGGCTCTAGTATGCGAGGAGGATGCAGTAATGAAGGAGAGTGATAAGGTCATGGAGGTAGATGAGGAGCTTGTAAGAATAGAGAAGTGGGAGGCTAGATGAGTCTTAGTTGAGTATGACCCCTAGCTCCCTGTCCTTGATGCTGATAGTTCTGTGAAGACGGTTCACAGCACTGGGAGAGTAAGGGTATCATGACTGACTTCTCTCCTGGCCAACAGAAAATCCTGTTGATTAGTTTAAACACAGGAGGAGGTCGTTCCAGCCCCTTTGACTACAGAAGCTCTACATAGGGTACCCTTTTGTGAAGGTTAAGTGTGATTCAAAATCAGAGCAGTATGCCCCATCCACTCTCACAGGCCTTAGGTTAGGACAAGTAAGTACAGAGGAAAAGGAAAATGCAGAACAATAATAAAGGTGAAAAGATGTTACTGGAAAAATAACCCAAAGCAAACTCCAAAAGAAGAAGAAAATTATCTTTGAAAGAACTTTGATAAAGTTACTTAGGATAGTCTAGATAGCTATTGAAAACTAATTAATGATGCATACTAAATCTCTTTTTAAAAACTATCTTGTTTTCCCTGAAAAATTAATGTATAAAAGATCTTAGCAGATTAGCTTTGGAAAGCTTTACATTCTGTGATCTTATGTTATGCTACAGCAAGAATTAGGGAGAATTATTTGCTTCTATTTACTCTGGTGAAGCACGTGAAAGCATGTAATGAAATTTTAAATTAATTTTTTAGAAAATATGGAATTTGATAGATAAAAATACATTTAATTATTCTGAAAATATTTTATTGAGGAATTTTAGCACTTTTGCTCATCAGGGGAATATGCCTCTTTGGGAACCAAAATAAACTTTTCATAATTTCCATGTCTAGTTTTATAGTAGCAGGTTACCAATATGTTTATAGTGTTACTGTATTTGTCTCACAAACTTTTAAAAGTGAGTAGATAGAAACTAGCTATATAGTGGAGATTTCGATTATTGTGAAATAAGTCCAAAGGGACAGGTTGAATCAGACAGGGGTTTAATATGTTTCAAAAATATAAATTCATTTTCAAAATCCAAATTACATTCATCATATAAACTAGAAGTGCATAAGTATTCACAGTACTAACTACTTTTTATTTGTTTTGGAGCCTTATTCTAAACATTTTGGCAATAAGTAAATTATGATAAAATATCAAAATTGATGAATTTACTACAGAGTGTGAAGAACTAGAGTAAATTAGAATTCTGCTCACTAAGTGCCTCAGAGCTTATTCTACCTGACTCATCAAATGAAAAATTCATCAATTAATCCTCTGACAATAACGATATATACACAAAAATCAATCTGGAATTGATTTTTTTAGTCTGAACATGAAAACCAAGCTCTGACTTATACATAATGTGAAATTTCTCTTCATTTTGACTTTATTATTGAGTATAACAGCTGAAGTGTTCATACAATTATTTGTTCTGAGTCAACTACAAAAGTGTGGTTGTTTGAGAAAGGGTACATGTGCTATGGGGATATTCTGAAGCACAGTCCGAGTGACCTAATAAAGTTGTCAGATGCATGAGAGAATACAGCTGGTCGGGGTCCCTAGAAGGCAGCCAGTAGAGAGGGGCGCTGATCACTGCGCCCCGATGGGAGACCACCCAAGACAGTTACCAGTGAGCTGAGTACAGAGGAAGATCAAAGGAAGAGAAGAGTAACATACAATCATTCAGCTCTCAGATACAGATTAAAAGAACACCGTTAGGAGTGTGATTTCTGTGGAATGTGTTTGTGTGTGTGTGTCTGGTGCAAGCAACGTGAATTGCACAGAGATGCCTCTTTTCCATTTCGTCTCATCTACTTTCTATATGTAAATATTTCAGAAGGCATTAAGCATTCAAATGGGCTTTTTGCTTTAATTCAATAGTTCTGTGTAGTTCTCTGATTTTCAAAGAAGCTTTGTTTCAAGCTTTTTTCTAGTTGTTAAGTTCCTTTCTTCCATGAGGTCAGTATCACAATAACATATATGCAGCTATCTCAAGAGAACAGTCGAAGCTAAATAATAGTAGTTTTGGGGGTTTTTTTGTTTGTTTTTGATTAAAGAAATCCTGACAAAATGTATTCAGATATGTTACCACACAGGAAAAGAGTTGTGAAGGTTGAATTTAAGTTTACATTTTCCTGAATCTTTTAATCTTCAAATCAGGTAGTCTCAAAACCTATATTATTCATGTTAGATTCTTAATTTCCATAATGCAGATTCTACTTTGAATGTTACCAGATTGCGTTGGAAAGTTCTCTGTGTTGCTACAGAGTACTTAATATTGCTCTGGATGCTGTGAGTCAGCAACTACCACAGAAAGAAATGCACTCTGCAGCTACATCATGTTAAACAACAATGGAGAATTCAGGGGAGATGTTAAACCAGAGAACTCAGTATTGTCTCACATGTGGTAAATTTTGATGACTTTCTTCTGAATGTGGATTCTTGTAAGAAATGAACATTAAACTGTTTTTATGTTTTATAGATGTTCAAAAAAAAAAGCTGAATACATGATTCTGAAGCTATTAGAATTTTTCCCCTGTCATAATAACTGTGTGAAAATTGCAAAGAAATGTCTTCTTGAGTGCATAGCATATGAAATAATGTGTTTTTTCCCTGTAGTTTAAAATGTTAAGTGTATTTTAGGTCTCTTTCTTTGCATATGCCTTGACAATTATGATTACTTGATTAAAGAAAGAGCTTTTGTGCTAGTTGTATGTCACAATACCACATACATTATATCTGAACAATAATTTCAGTATTTATAATGTGCTACTTCTGATCAGGTCAGATATGCCTGGTGAAAAACTAAACTAGGATAATAAGTATTGTTAAGCTCTATTGTTATTAAAATATATATTTGTGGCTTTTTTTGTTTCTTGCTCTTTTTTTAAGCAACCTGGAAAATGCTTATTTTCACCTAAGTAATACGCCTAATAAAATAGACTTTCTATATTAGTTTAAAGCATCTTAGTTTAGAAATAATTGTTGTGAACATTTTTAGCATCCTGCTGTAAAGGGGCATATGTTGTTGAATTTTTAAGATCTGTTCTTGTATACTTTTTTTTTTTTTTTAGTATTTTGGCCTTTATAGTCTTTTGTATTGGGCACATTTTTCAAGGACCTTAAAGGATCGTATTTATATCATTGCCACCCCTGGGAAATATGCTTTACCAGAGAATAGGTAATAAAGAATAGCTTTTTAAGTGACGTCTGTGTGCCTATTTTCTGCTCTGTGTGTCTACTACAAAGTTGTGTTTTGTCATTCATTCTTGTTGGGATAGATACATAATAAATGAACAAAGTCTTATATTTATGGCTAGTTATAGAATGTATAGTAACTGTATTAGCTGACAGCTATGTCAGTATAGTTAGAAATATTTGGATATATTTAAAAGCAAGGAAGTCAGGTTTTCACTTAATTCATATAGTTAATGCTTGCTCTCTTGATAAGAAATCTTTTCTTCACCTTAGATTTGTGTAGCTAAGGAAGGATCAGGCATTTTGTTAATCATAATTAATCATTATTATCTTTCTCTGTGAAAATTTGGATATAATAATATACTATCCAGCAGAAAAATAATTACATTGGTTTTGTTCTCCATTCTATATTTTAATTCGGATAGAGGGACCTGTTACATTTTCAACTATTACTTCACAGGAAAATATGAAAATTTCAATAGGAAAAGGAAACCTTAAATCTCTTCAAGAGCATCATTTCAGACTTTTGGAGACAGCAAATTAATTTATATGACACCTCCTGTGGTTGTTACTCACCCTTGCTGTTTGTAGTGCTAGACTATAACTAATTTATGGGCAGCAGGGGGCAGAGGTGGTCATGGGGAAGTAAAAAGAGGTTTGTTTTGAGATTGAGCATGAGAATTTGATTTTAGAGAACATTATTTTAATAGTCTCTAGATACACGTTTTTGTAGAAGATCAATCATTTATAATTTTTTTAGTTTTCAAGATTATTCATCTTATGTTTAATGTGGTTCATTTATATTTTAAAAATAATTGATGAGCTAATCATTTTGATCTATTTTCATTTATTTAACATAGTTCCTTCATAGTTAACTTTTTTATACAGTAATTATCTTTTAAAATTACAAACTGGTGTTCTTCACTGAAATAGTGCAATAAGAGAGAGAAGCTTATGGACATGTCCATTAAATATTTTCTATGACAAGTATCTTCCTATGATTTATATCAGTAAGTAATGATTCCTTCTAATATTCAATATTCCTGTTATATAATTAAGATATGCTTGAATATGTATAGATGTACTCTTTATTTGCAATTTCCATATCTAAATAACTATCTTTATTAAGACCTTTCAAAAACATTTTGTCACTTTGTCAGAAAAAAAATTTTTAAATTCTTCAATTTGAAATTAAGACAAATTTTGTTCATTCTATCAACATTTTTAGGAGATTAATCCCCAGTTTTTTCTCTTCTCAATTTTTATATAGTATTATCTATTGAACATTAGAATTTAGAAGAATGCAAATCTTACTTTTTTTTAAAAAAATGGAGTAAAGTTGGCTTTTTAGAAAGCTAACCCTGTAAAGACTGATGGTGATTCTTAAAGTGAGATAAGCTCAAATTCATTAGAATTTTGACTTTTGCTTTAATAATTTGTCTAAAATTAGGATTTTTGTAGGTAACGTGCTCTTACCTTATTAATGTTCAATAGAAAATGCCTGTTTAGAGCTGCTTATGGAACAACTTTAGCATTAAATTCTAACAAAATAAAGTGTAGTAAAGTTAATACATGGTAGTATTATTTAATACTTCTTAGATAATACCTCATAGCAGTTTACTTAGAAAAGTGGTTTAATTTACTTTGGAGGTCAATAAAGTACAAAATACTTTTGTATTATTACTTTATTCTGTCAAATAACTTTGTTAACAGGTGTTTAGTTTTTTTAATGAGTTTTGTATTTTACTCCTAATAATACCAATAAATGTAAGTGTATTGTTTAGAATATAATTTGAAGTTATTTAATGATATTTTGATTAAAGCTTCATATACCTTAATTGGAAGATGACTATAAAAATAAAATAATTTGGTTAATTTCTCTGTCTAGGTAATAGCCCAGTCTCTTACTTTTAAATGTAATTTAGAAATCCCTTAGCTTTTTTAAATTAATTTATGTTAATTAGAACATTTATTGAATGTTTGCTGTGTGAATAGCATTCTTCTAGGATCCAAACAGGTTGTTTTATAATGTGATTTATATAAATATGACAATAAATTTCAGCTCTTCTCTTGAATAGATGGTGGTGGGAAAACATAGTTTTTCCAGAATATTGATATGATATACTCTGCCAATAAGATAAATTAGCCTGTCAACCTTTTCACCTTTTAAAGAATTATTCTCAATTTTGTTATATCTCCAGTAGTTTATCTTACTAAAAATGAAATGTTTAAGATGATTATTTTAACTTGAGTATAATAAAATATTAAAACATAAGCAAATTACAGAATGCATTTAAAATTGGCCATAATATATGTCTCTTCCTAAGAATTCCATTTGAAAGAAATATAATTAAAAGAAATATAAACTGCTTTATTTCCCCCACACCGTCAGCAGATTTTAATGTTACTTGTAAAAATATGAAAAAGGAATGTTTTTTAAAAAGATAATTTAACACAATTTCCACTTTCCTAATGACAAAGCACATCTGAACTATTCTATTCTACCATAAATAACTGTTTATTTTCCTTAGGGAATAGTAAATGATCCACTTACATGATTTTGAAATTATAGTGGTCTAAATTCTATCCTTTTAAACCAAAAACTACAAATACCATGTTGTCCTATTAGATTATATAACTTCAGAAAAAATATGATCTTTTAAGCATTATGCTCCGACAATAGAAAGAATCTGAGAATTATATTCAGAGATGGTACTCTGAATATAAACACTGGCATCTCAAAATAAGAATCTCTGAGCATAATTGATTGAAATAGTGTTTCTCTCTCTTATCCCTAAGGCTTTTTAAAAGTGTACAGATTCCTTGGATTTTATTTCTGTAACTCATGAGACTTTATGAGTTACAGAATCAAAATTAATGATTCACTGGAGTATCTGTTATTAGGAGTGCTTTCACAGCAGGGAGTCACACAGAGGAGCCCTACTTTACTGCTGTCCTTGGCTACTTTCAGAGGTAATGGCAGGTCAATGGTAAATAGCAGATTCTGTGCCTTACTCTACAATAGCACCCCAAACCATATCTGAATTTGGAGTTATCCTTAGGTGTGTGTGCATGCTTGTTCACATAAAAGATGTATATATAAAAGATGTAAAGACCAAGAAAACAAGTGCCCCAAATCTTTTGAAATAAAATATTAGTATTTGCTAATAGTTGTCAAGGGCAGCCAGGGAAAATTATGCAGCATACATACTTGCAGTGACAGGTAGAACCCTTCAGAGGGCTCCTCCTCTTGCCTACTGAAGATTCATTTTTCCTCAAAAGTTTTCCTCAGATACTTGCCTTACTAAACTGCATTGTTTCATCACTTAGCAAACTTAGCAGTCTTGTTGGAGTTGGCAGAAAGTAGAGGAGCAGATTACCTTTTTGTATATTTAATGTAAGTCAATCTTAATACAGTGAACATGTAAGTAATTTTAAGGCATTTACATTTTAGCTTAATATGAGCATATAACTAAAAAGTTTTTTCTGTAATTTTGATACTGTGATTTGTTAGGATCAAAACTAGCATATTTAAAGCTCTAAACATTCTTAGATAATGCTATCCCAAGTTTTTTATGTTCTTAATTGAGGTACAGAGGTGACACTTGTCATTAACACCATTGTGCAGATGTAGAAATTGAGACATAGAGTGTTTTAAGGGGTTTGCTCAAGGTGTTATAGGTGATGAATGGTCAAGAGGATAGCAGATACCAAAGCTCCTGAATTCAAATGCAGTTCATACTCTTTCAGCCATCTCATCGTACCCTGTCCTTTTTAATGATGTTAGTAATTAAAAGAAATTATTAGTGGTTTATTTGTTCAAAAATATGAAAGGAGAAACAAGTACAAAATTTGTGTAGAAAAGCATCTAAGATACTTCATTTTAGTTTTAATTTTATAATTTATATTTTGTCAACTCTGATTAGAAACATGTATCTGTCTCTTAAAAAAAAGTATGAAATGCAAATAAAAGACTTGCAGTGTCAGCTTGTTCTTTTGTTGGTTGATTATCTTTATAATAAAAACTCCAGGGTTAAGTTTTTACTAGTTTATTTTAACATAGTGTAATAATGAAACAGTGTTATAAATGGCCTTTTAAATGCAACTGACTGAAGTAGCATCAAGATATAGCATTTGGAAAAAAAATGAAGATTATTTTCTGAAGTATTGTTTCTTTTATTCTGAGTAGGTAAGGAAGGTAGCATCAATGTATATAATATTAATGTGTAAGTTACCTGCAAAACGTTAATTTAATTTTGCTGAAGATAGGCAATAATTCTATTGAAATCTAGAAGAAAGCAATTAAACTTGTTTAAACAGAATAACGTAAAGAAGTAATGGTATTGGTTTGTAGATATTATTAATCCAAGAGATTGAAGGAATAGAAGAGAATCCCTTATATACAAGCAGAGACAATCATCTAGTCTGGAGCGCAAGATTATTAGTAATTTTTATTTGTTTAATAGCTCTTAGTTTGATGATCCAGCTAACTAGAGTAGGCTTATTTTTAAATTTGTTTTCTTAGTTGTAAAGCCTGAAGATATATTATATAAATAAAGCTTGGATGTTTTCTGAAAAACAATTTAGTTTATTCTTACTGATTTTAGCATCATCACCTCCCATTTTTCTAGTTGTCATTTAGTAGGAACTGTCTGGGCATGTAAGGAATATTATAGACATCTGCCAGTCTGTCTCTATCAACCATGCTGCTGTGCTAGAATTAACAGAGATTGGAAGTCATAACAATTTATTTATTTAACTGCTTAATAGTCCCTTTTGTTGACTCCTGAGTCATTTTTCATGGCTGTCTTCTGATTGCTATCTAGATTTTCTACATCTGTTTTAAATTATGGAGACACTTCCATATATTTATATATACTAGTGTATGTGTTTATGTGTATGTTTTAAGTTAAAGGTGTATTCTGCACGTTGTCTTTTTCTTACTCCAAAGTAAAAGGCAAAAGATTTATATGATCTGAAGAGAAACCAGAGTATTTTACTCCAGAGCGAATACATACTTGATTTAGGCTGTTCGAGCAATATGTGTTTTTCCTTTGAGTTGGGACAGGGACCATCTTTAGGACGCAGCCTGGGTCAAGATTTCAGAACAAAAGTGAGAATAATTGCAGAGGTCAGATTGACCGGACAATGTTTTGTCCCTTTGTAGTCTGTTTTTCCTCTTGTATGTATATTTACTTTTTGAGGCCTGTGTTACTAATATATGCCTCACTCATTTGAGACTTTGACTCCTTCATTGAAAAATTCTGTCAAGGTAGTGTAGTAATTACCTGGTAAATGAGATTTTCCTCTTAGTATCCAGAGATTTTTGGACTCTTCTAAAAATATACTTAAACAAAGTTGTTATACTTTGCAGCTTCAGGTACTCCCTATCTAAATGTGATTGAGGTAAAAGATAAGTTGAAGAATAGAATAGATTCCATTCTTGCCAATTTAATTATATTGTGAATGTCTGTAGTGTACAATGCATTTCTAAATGTCTTCACTATACATGTGAATCATGATTCATGTATTTTGAAGACTTAATCAAGAATAAAATGTAAGGTCTTTATTAGTTATACACAAAAGGATAGGAATTTAAATTTAAGGAATCTCATGTTCAATTGTCAAAAATTCATAAATTTTAGATCATTTCTTAACTCTAACTGTGTTTTACATGTGGCTTGAAGGGAACAACTCTAAAACATTATGCAGAACTCTGAAGTATTGCACAGTAAAGAGCTTGAAGAGGAACTTTCCCTTAACCTTTTTCCAGAAATAAAGGAGAGGTTTCTTCCTCATCAAATCAAGTCTCTAACAATAACTAGGTGTACTCCGCTGTTAATATAAAGATAGAACTCGTTCCCCACCAGGTAACATCTTGGAGCATAGTTATTACTTATATGGTGCCTAATGTGAAGGCACACCACCCAATTCAGCCTCAGCCCTCAGCACCAACGTGAGCTTGTAGTGTCTTAACAGCTGCTGTCCCTGCTCTCCACTCAGGAGAAGTCTGCATCTACCCAGCTACACATTGTTCCTTTCCTTCTTTATAAATATGTCATTCTTTGCCATGAGTTAGAATTTCTTTTTTCTTTTTCTTTTTTTTTTTTTTGAGATAGAGCCTCAAGCTGTCACCCTGGGCAGAGTACCCTGGCATCACAGCTCACAGCAACCTCCAACTCCTGGGCTCAAGCGAGTCTCCTGCCTCTGCCTCCCAAGTAGCTGGGACTACACCAGGCACCCTCCACAATGCCTGGCTATTTTTTGGGTGCAGCCATCCTTGTTGTTTGGTGGACCCGGGCTGGATTCAAACCCGCCAGCTCAGCTGTATGTGGCTGGTGCCCTAGCCACTTAAGCCACAGGTGCCGAGCCGAGTTAGAATTTCTTAAATAACAAAATTAGTTTCTGTCTGAATTTCCCAAACTCTGATCATTCATTCTAGAAACACACATTAAAAAGCCAGCCAGAGGGCAGTGCCTGTGGCTCAAAGGAGTACAGCACTGGCCCCATATACTGGAGGTGGCAGGTTCAAACCCAGTTCCAGCCAATAACTGCAAAAAAGAAAAAAAGAAAAAAATCCAGAACAAACAAAGGCTGGCAAAACTAGGGGTGAATTATACTTGAGAAAGAAATAGTGTTCTGCATTTTTTTTTTGTTTTCACTGAAACCATATGAAATGTTTACTAATTTACCAGTTCATGCCAAGTCATTGCTTTTAAAAATCTGCTCTGTGGCTAGGACTGTATGTATAAACTGATGTCTGGAGCAAATCATTCATTTGTACGCGATGCTCCTTTGAATCATTTATACTGTACACAATAATTAGTTCTCACTCTCTTTTATAATTTTCAGTAGAAAACTAATAACTGAAGTGTTGTAGACTGCCATATTTACTGAAAAATACATAGCATAGAAATTAGCTAATTTTAGAAGAACTGCTTTTGAGAGTGTGTATTATTTGGCTTTCTGTCATGTGTGAGTTCTGTGTTTTTATGTGTATTTGACTTTAGTTTTTGCAGACTGTTAAAGTATTTTAAATATGCAAGAATTTTTTTTTACTTTATTGTTATTACCAAAGTCTGATAATATTAAAAGAGAATCTTGGGTAATATTAGCAGTTTTTCTTTATCTAGTAATCATATAACAATATCCTATCCTTAATTGCATGTAATAAAAGTGGAAGCAATACAAGTAAAGTATTCCGATCCTTTATGGTTACTTAACAAATGGGAAATTATCCAAATGTCCAGATATCTTTTCTGGTGTATAAAGAAACATTTAAGCATGTGGGGAAACCCTTCTGTGTCAAAATTGCAGGGAGGTGCTTTGAACATACTGCATGATAATTTATAAGAAGCTGTGTAGCCCAACTTGAATTCTCAACATATACTAAAAGGAGACTTCACTTCTGCTAAATGGCTTGTAAAAATAATAGTATAACAAAGCTCTTACTTGCTCAGTATTTGTGTGGGAGCAGCCCTGTAACTGTCCTTGAGGAACCCGTGTTTGAGACTGACTATGGTAGAGCGACATCTGCAAAGTTGGGCAGGTGGAGAAGCGAGTGCTTCTAGCTGCATGCCAAATAATGGCTCTTCTTTATAGATTGGGTGGACACCAGATTGAGGTGTCTTTGTGGAAATGAAGAAAAGAGTAGCTAATCATACATTTGGGAAGACTTTTATGAGCCACATCATGAAAAATTATCTTTTTATGAAATGACATCTGATACTCTTAACTAATCTGCTGCTCTCCTGATGCTGCTTTCTTCACCCAACTTTCTCTCAACAGACTTTGCAGAATATATTTAGATTGCAAACTCCTAGCCTTCTATTCTTTTTATGGCCTATGTAGGCTGTCAACAAACCTCTTGTACACAAATTCTGCTCTAATTTGATATGGGAAAGCATGTAACCATGGAAACGTTCTTTGTACCCTATCTCAAGCCCTGGCTGCTTTATTTACCCTTTATGGAGTAGAATGAATAATCTGCATACTTACTCTTCACTTGTTCACTAACTCTCAGCGAGGTAGCATATATATATGACCAAAATATTTCTTGACAAAGATAATGTTTTTAATCAAGCACCGATTACTGGTGTGACTTTATTTGGATTAAAAAGTGAATAACATTTAAATTTCTTGTACCATAGTAATTATGTATATGGTTTATAGAAGTGATTTTGATAGTGATTTTTTATAATATTCCTTTCTTTGTATAAAATAGAAATAGTCATAAATCAACAAATTAAGCATTTTATTGAACTCCTAATATATGTTATTACAGTGTAACATGTGCCTCTTATATTTAGCATCTACTGTCTACTACATTTGAAGTTCTGCAGATTGCCATTCTTCCTTTCCTATGAAATGATTTAAGATAAGACTGTTTTCCAGATATGTTCTACCTTCACACAAAGTTAAAACACTCTTAACTAACTTTGTTAATTTTCTCTATATTTTGTTACTTTAAGAATAATTTCACTTTCACAAACTGTCAACTTTTATATGTTCACCCCAATCATGTTGTTGCTATCAGAAGCCCTGTTCCTTGAGAACTATTAAACAAATACTGCTATATACAGAAATGTACCTACTATACATTAAGCCAACTACCAATTTTTCTGAGCTGTTCTGTTCACCCAGATACTGATTTTGCTGTCTACCTGCACACTTATAACATAAGCTAAACCATCCATGATCATGTTTAGAATTAAAGATAACCCATCATACTGCTCTTTCAACTACCATGTCTCTTATATTCTTTTCTTCCTTTCCTTTTTTTTTTTTTCTTTGAGTTAGGGTTTGACTACATTGCCTGGGCTAGAGTACAGTGGCATCATCATAGCTCACTGCAACCTTAAATTCCTGGGCTCAAGTGATTCTCCTGTCTCCCTCTCTAGGAGCTGAAACTACAAGTGTATACCACCATACCTGGCTGAATTTTTTCTTTTTAGTAGAGATGGGGTCTAACTCTCAGGCTGGTCTTGACCTCCTGGCCTCAAGCAGTTCTCCTGCCTTGACCTTCCAGAGTACTAGGATTACAGGCATGAGCCACTGCACCTGGCTTATATTTGTGCTTTAACATGTAACAAAAGAGCTAGAAAGTCCCTGGTGAGGTACAGTGCCTTTGAACTTCTGGAAGACTATTGCAATGGAAAACTTTACAAACATCTTCTGAAGTTTTTGAGGTAGCATAGAATCTTCATAAGTGAATATTTATGAATAATATCAGCCTTCATAGTATTTTAGTAAATGGCATGTTAACTAAAGAATGTCGGTAGAGTTTATTAGGTTGGAGAAAGTTAGGTCATGTGCTGATTTTCGTGGAGTACCCTTCTGCTCAGCCAGATGCTGATTTTGCTCCCTCCCTGTACACTGCTGCTCTGTGATTGTGTTCTCAGGTTTCCCTGAGAAAGATGGATATTTTGCCTTATTTCATTTTCTGTTTTGTAGGTTCATTCTTACACTTGTCTCACCCATTTTTTTTTTAGCTTGTACATCATTTTAAAAAAATGTTACTTCTGATTTTTACAAACTCAGAACTTAAACAAAAGAGAATACTTGCTCTGTGTTTTCAAATGTGTTTGCAGATTTTTGTTTTGTTTTGTTTTTATTTTTGCAGGTTTGGCTGGGCTGGGTTTGAACCTGCTGGGTGGCTCCTGTGGCTCAAAGGAGTAGGGTGCCGGCCCCATATAGTGGAGGTGGTGGGTTCAAACCCAGCCCCAGCCAAAACTACAAAAAAAAAAAAAAGAAAGAAAGAAAGCAGTGTTTGCAGATTTTTAAAAGGTTAACTAGCAGTCATTATGCCTTTATATCTCAAGGAGGAGGAGCCAGTTCTTTTGTATCAGGTTAGAGGAAGAATGGGGACCGAGCAGAGATACTACAGGCACATGGTGAAGGGAAAAGTTAAACCAGAACTCCCAACCAGTAGGTGCTGGTTAGTTAGTCATGCGACTAATCCTGCCACTACCATTGTAACATTTCTTCTTAAAGTAATATAGCAAACACCAGAATTTCATAATTCAAACCAGTGTTCAAGACATAAATTTAATTTTACATGCTATTATTCAATTTCCCTTTTGGGGTTTTTTGCCTGTTTATTTTAGTTTTATGGTGGGTACATTCACACAATATTGTTTATACTTTTTCATTAAAAATGGCTTAGAGTTACTATACTTGTGATTTTATGATGGTTTGTGATCTAACCTTGAAAACCACTAGATATTGTACTATTTATTTATATTATAGT
Organism: Galagoides demidoff; assembly: GCA_963574575.1. NCBI lineage: Eukaryota > Metazoa > Chordata > Mammalia > Primates > Galagidae > Galagoides > Galagoides demidoff. The sequence continues at coordinate 151 of CAUYQV010133146.1, read as the reverse complement.
GGGATTAATATTATATTCTTTTTTTTTTTTTTTTTTGAGACGGAGCCTCAAGCTATCCCCCTGGGTAGAGTGCCATGGCATCACAGCTCATAGCAACCTCCAACTCCTGGGCTCAAGCGAGTCTCCTGCCTCCGCCTCCCAAGTAGCTGGG
>CAUYQV010133145.1:0-34995 GCA_963574575.1 Galagoides demidoff | reverse complement strand
CCATGGCATCACAGCTCATAGCAACCTCCAACTCCTGGGCTCAAGCGAGTCTCCTGCCTCTGCCTCCCAAGTAGCTGGGACTACAGGCGCCTGCCACAACGCCCGGCCATTTTTTTGTTTGCAGCCATCATTGTTGTTTGGTGGGCCGGGCTGGGGATTCGAACCTGCCACCTTAGGTGTATGTGGCTGGTGACTTAGCTGATTGAGCCACAGGCACCGAGCCTACATTGCAATTCTTAATTAAATACTCTACAATTCCATTTGTTACTTATTGTTCTGATTTTAGAATTTTATATGTTTTCTAAAATCGTATCAATTTTAGTAAGTCTTCAAATTGCAATTCTTTTTTTTTTTTTGAGACAGAATCTCACTATGTTGCCCTCGGTAGAGTGTCATGGCTTCACAGCAACCTCAAACTCTTGGGCTTAAGTGGTTCTCTTGCCTTAGCCTCCCAAGTATCTGGAACTACAGGTGCCTGCCACAATGCCCAGCTATTTAGTTGTTGTTGTTTTTGCTGCAGTTGTCATTGTTGATTTTCGCTGGCCCAGGCCAGGTTCAAATCCACCAACCTTGGTGTATGTGGCTGGCACCCTACTCACTGAACTACAGGTGCCACCCAGATTGCAATTCTTTAAAATATTGCTAGGCTAAAATGTTCTGCTTTGGTGTAGGGTTTCATCTTTGTTTTTTCCTTCATCAATTTCCTCAGGCATTTGTATATTTTATTAACCTTTTTGAAAAATCAGCTTGCTTAATGTCCTGTTGTTGCTATACTCTATTTCTTGGATTTCTGGCCATATATATGTGTGTATATATATATATATATTTCCTTTCGTATCTTTTCTTTAGGTTTATTCTCAAGCTTTTCCCCCTTAGATTTCTATATTGAAAAATTAGCTCCAAGAATATTTAAAATAGAAGTTTGAAGATAAAACATCTGAAATCACATACAACTGATAGGATTTTTATTTTGTTTTTATTTAAATAATAGTTTGGCTGGATATAAAATTCTGGGTTTGAAGTTTTTTTCCAACAACACTTTAAAATATTACTTCCTTGTCTTCTCGTAACCCGTTTTGTTATCGAGGTTTTGTGTCAATCTGATTCTTTTTCCTTTTTAGTTGATCTAATTTTTGTCTGTAAATGTTGAAGAATTTTCTCTTTTTCACTAATGGTATTAAATTTCACTATAGGATATCTAGGTATGAATTCCTTTTTGTAACTGTCTTAACAGTAGGAATTCTTACAATCTGACATTTTATATTTTGTGTATTTCTAAGAAATTCTCAGTCTGTATCCTTCAAATACAGCCTCCCTCCATTATTTACTTTCTCCTTTTGGCTCCAAAGTCAGTGCCTCTACCCACGATACTGACCTCCCTCTCCTTCACCTATGTGTTCCGGTCCTGCTCCCTCCACCATACTGTTAAAGGCAGAGGTGGCATCCTGTTTGGCTTTGCACTCCTGGTGCATTAGTGCCCAGCATGCACTGAATGAATGAATTGATGAATACACTATGAGAATAGATGAGGTGGAGGTGGCCCCAAGGCTGGAGCAGGAGCAGGAGGTGCTGTGGGGCCCAGGCAGCAAGCCAGCTCCATGGCAGTGCTGTGTGCTACGTGCAGGCACATGGCCTATCTTAGGGGTGGCAGCCCCTTTAGCAGATCTTCCCTGTGGAGTGAGCCCCACCCCAAGATAATGGCCTGGGGTAAGGGACTGCCATGTTCTCTATCAGCTGTCCTTCTGGACTGATGTTGCATTCGAAAGCTGTGGGGATCCTAATGTAAGGCTCGTCTGAACCTTTTGTCCTCTTCTTCGACTGTCAGGTATTTTCAGAAATTGGGGAAAATAATTTTGCCCTGTCTAGCTCCCAGGGTTGTAACGACATGGGCAAGTGCTCTGTGAACACAGAGACCTGCACATAAGGTGCTGCCCTCACCAGGGATGTACCATGTAATCTCTAATTCTGTCAGGCTCTCAGGGAAAATCCCACATGGTGAAGTGAAGCCTTTGATGTAATCTCCTTCCTCAGAGGTAGGTGGAGAAGATTCTCCCTAAGTCTGTGGCTACTTAAATAGGTTATTGGAAAAGGACTCCTGGGGGCCAGAGCCAGCTTTCAGCCAGATGGAGGAGTAACTCAGTGTTCGTGGTTGCATCCATGCTTTGGCGTCCCCTCCCACACCCTCGCCCACTCCCTGAGACTGTATTTCCTGCTCCTCATCCCGCATTACCCCCTCTTCTGCTTTCACTGGGTCTTGCCTGTCCATCTCGCCTGTCCTGCCTATAACAGGGCCCCACACCCCGAGTATTTCCCTTCCTTTCTGCCCAGCAGAACTTCCTTTGCTACATCTGTACCTTATAAACCTGCTTTCAGCTAGGCCTTCCCCAAGAAGAAGGTGATGTGGGCTCACTCTGCGTAAATTTTAATGTATTTATTTCTTTTCAATAGGGGCATCCAAAGTCTTAACCCAGAGGGGACTCCAGTGACAGAAATTTAGGACCCCTGGGAGTCTTGTGGCAGGGAATGGGGAGAAAGATGCTCCAAAGCCCCCAGAGGGCCCACTTGGACTGTGTCTTTTTTTTTTTTTTTTGAGACAGAGCCTCAAGCTATCCCCCTGGGTAGAGTGCCTTGGCATCACAGCTCATAGCAACCTCTAACTCCTGGGCTCAAGCGAGTCTCCTGCCTCCGCCTCCCAAGTAGCTGGGACCACAGGCACCCGCCACAACGCCCGGCCATTTTTTGGTTGCAGCCATCATTGTTGTTTGGTGGGCCCGCGCTGGGGATTCGAACCCACCACCTTAGGTGTACGTGGCTGGCACCTTAACCCACTGAGCCACAGGCACGGAGCCTGTAGAATTTTCTAATTTAGGTTTTGAGTCTTTCCCCATCTCCTGTGCCCTACTGTCTAAAGAAACTTTCCAGAATGCAAATATGATCAAAATCCTTCTGTGGGAAATTCCGCTCTGGACCGCCAGGGCATTTGTTACAAGGTCCAGCCTTCGTGTTTCATCACTCCCAGACGTAGCTGGATATTTTCCCAGATGATCTCTTTATCCTCTCCTCTCTCCAGTTTGCTGTAAGTGTCTTTGTCTCCAGCAACATGAACAGACTGCAGTTTCTTAAAGATGACCTCCTTTCATCCTCTAAGCTTTCACACCTGCTGCTCCTCTGCCTGGATTAGTCGTCCTCCTCATGCTGTGTTCCTACAATGTCCTCTACCTGACACTGTCAGACCATTAGCATTGCTGGGATTGTGGTTCACGTGTCCGTCTTCCTCGACAGACGCTGACATGCTCAACGGCAGGATCAGATCCTGTCTTTTTACCTCCAGCACTGTCTTGGTAAATGTTCAGTATACACCTAAAGGGGTATGATGCATGAAAGGGATAAAATTCGTATAACCATTCACTGTAGGATGTCGTTTTTGCAACCTTTTGATGACTCACCAATTTACTTCAGATAGGTGCAATGTTATTCATTTTGATAAGTATTAATTCTAGTCCCATTTTCTGTCACAACATGTAAGAGCATATCAGTAGGGGTGAAGACATCATTGCAGTTGACACATTGGGGAAAGGAGCACTCAGGATGCATGTGATTGGCTCATTCAGGTCATCCCCAGGGATAACTTCAGAAAGCCATGCTTCTAGTTAAAAATTTCTAGAAAGATCTCACTTAAAAAAAAATTGCAAAGCAGATACCAAGGGGATTTTCAGATACCATTTCAAGATCTGTGGGAGGTGGACAATGGCAGTATGAAAAGTAAAAGACTCTTAAATGTTTAGAAATTAAGGAGAGCAGAATCTAGGCTTGCTTTTTTCATTTTCATAACATAAAACAATGCCTTGGACATAGTAAGAGCTCAGTAAACATTTGATAAGTGAATGTACAAATCAACAAATGCATGAATGTTGTAGGATTATTGATTGTATAATTCAATTATCTAGTTGAGTAAGTAAATTCATGAATGGGTAAATTGATCCCTTAGTATTATATTAAGCTATGGGGTAAAATAAAGAAAATAAAATATCAAAGGAAGGTGGCAAATCATAGTAGACCTCAAAACAAAAACTAAACAGGTACATAGAAAGAAAGAAACTTTGGAAGGAAGGAAAATAACTCTGAACATAATTCATGGTCCTTAAGTCTCAGTAAAAGATAAGATGTGCTTTAAGTTCTTTTCGAAAGATAAAATCCAAGTGTTCACATTTTTTTCTAATAACCTCTTAGATAAGACTAACTCAGGCTATTCATTTTTAGTTCCAGTTGTATGTCTGTGATGATAGTTTAGATCATGTTTACAATTTATGAAAAACCAAAATTGGAAAGAAACACAGGATGCCTTCTTCTCTAATGGCTTTCTAATTTCTCTTGTGTTGATCACATTAGAAATGAGCATAGGGAATAAATAAGAATAAATATTATTATGACTGTGATTGGATTTCGATAACTCTTTGATCTAACCATTTATGATAAATTAGCCTTTGGAATAAGAAAGATATACGTTCCAAACATCTGAAACTTGAATAACACCTGATGCTAGATTAAATAGTACATCCAAAGAATTTAAAGCCAAAATTGAATATGATGTTGTTGCATAATTTATAAATCTAAATTGTACACTTCTTTTAAGTATAATCACTGTCCTTTGGCTAAAGAAACATGAAGTCATTTCTATGGGCAAATAACATAATGGTTAAGTTGTTTTGTCTTTCTTGCTATTTGGAGATTTTGTTCTGGGCTGTGGTTGCCAGTATACGGGCTTATGGAAATAACAAGTGTCTCGTTTTGAATGGTTTTCTTTCCAAAGTCTACCAACATAAGTGCAAAGAGGCGGAATTTTATCACGAGTATTAAGATTTTCCTGGAGCTCAGTGTCCCAGTTTCTCCACATTGTCAGCAGTGTTCTTCCTTTGGCAGTACCAAGACATGGGGTAACTTTGGTATCAGCTAAGTTGGGAAAGGTAAAAGGCTCAGTTAAACTTGAACTTCTGCTTATTACTCAAACTCACCTTGAAATCAGAGTCAAGTATAATTTATTCTTACTTGACCATAAACATCATGAGAGCAGGGACTATATCCCCAGGCCTTTGAATAGTGCCTGACGTATAGTTAACACTCATTAAGTATTTTTGATTATTCTTGACGCCCTAGTTCCCGCTGATAGAATTGACAAGGTTTGGCTTGCCAGTTTCTAGTCTTAGCACCACCATTTCTCTAATACCTACCATGTAATTTCACTGAGCAGTAGTTTCCTCGTCTCTAAACCGAGAAGATTAGCTGACAATCTACCTCAAAAATATTAGTTAATATCATATATGTGAATTGCATTCCAAATTTGCCAAGTGTTGCATAATGTATAATGCTGTTAACCTAATAAACAAATAAGTAAAGCTTTTGAACTATTCCTCCCCTACTCGCCTAGAGTTTCCTAGTTCATATGGATCAAAACTGGGACAGTCAGGGGTTGCAGAAGGATGCTTGGAAGAAGTGAGAAGGTGCAAATCTAGCATGTTCTCTATGCAGCAAGCCCCAGCAGCCATTACTGCTGACAACATACACCTTTTACTAATTAGCACAAATTAGCATTTGGAATAACTGGAGCCCTGCCAAAGACCATTCTTCGATTTTTCCTATATACTCAACTTAGTGTTAAAAAAAATATAGTTCCTGCTATAGTGAAATCTGCTTTTCAAGGTACAGAAAGGGCTGCAACTTCTTCTTTGTGGATAAACGTGCGGCATAGGTAAGCAAAAGGTGTGGGTGTCTGCATATCCTTCTGGGGTCTTTGACCTGCTGCAACATAAGGCATTATGTTGTTCATAAAAAGTTGATTATTTTAGGTCCTCAAATGTCAGAATTGTCAATGGCAAGACATTTTGTCACCTACTAATTTAGAAATTCTATCTCTGCTATATACCCAGGAAAATATAAAAGTTTAATGCTGATAACTTTATTAAAAATCAGTATGCCCATAGTTAATATTCATCATCTCAAAGTTGAATAAAGTATACTTTAAATACCCTTTCTTGGCCAGCCTTATATATTAGCAGAAATAAATTGTTCACTATTGCTGGCAAAAGGAGTGGATGAGGAATTAGGCAGACACAGCATATATAGTTTTATTTTCTAAAAATATTTCTACATTTGGAACTTTGCAGTTGTGTTGAGTTATTCAATAGATAAATACAATATAAATAATGAATTGTTTTGCTCTTTTAAAAAATTTATGAAGAGCCATAAATGCACAGTACTATTCAATAGATACAATTGCGCTGAATGGAGACAGAATCCTACTCTGTATAGTTTAAGTGTAGGAAGCAAAAACAGATAATAGAATTACCCCTTAGCCCTGTTCTTATGACCTCTTCCCGGTAACACTGATAATTGTGAATATGAATGGTGAATGCTCTTCTTCCTCAGCCCTCTATCACCTGCTTTAATCAGAGTTGTTACTATTTTTAAACACAAAACTTTAAATTTTCCTCCTATCCCTGTATGTCCATGCCAGGGACAAAACTTCAGGATCTAGAAAAACTGAGAACAGCCATCACCACGTCTGTGCCCTCACTCACTCTGTATCTCCCTCCCTTCCCATAGCAAAGCCCCTGACCCCTGTCTTCGTATCTACTGCCAGGACCTTCCACACCACTGTGTACTGCTCAGCCACCTTGATGTCCTTCCCCTTCACAAACCCAACCCAGGTGCCACTCCCAGAAGAGCCCTCTCCCTTTCTTAGCATCTTTCTTTTGGAGATCTTATTGCAATGGGCTGAGTCAATGGTGTTCCACATGCAGACCCTCTGGGTGCTTACGGGTAGGGAGAGCACCCTACTTCTTTACATGTTGGCAAAGTCTGGGACACTGTCATGATTTGGTGACATAGGGTTGGATATAAAAATGCTCCTGGAATAACTAGTTAGGGCTGATAACACAAAGGGCACAGAGGGGTTCAGCTCCAATATGGCACACATTTTGGGAGAATATGTTGCCTAAAAATCACTGTGAGGCGTGCAATATTCAGCTCAACACAATGATTCAGTAACGTGCACCTAGGGCCAGTCATTATGTGAGGCATCAGAGGAGTAAGAATGAATATGAGAAACTTCAGGCAGCTTACATTCTAGTGGGAGATCCAGAAATATAGACAGACAATGGTAATGTAATATAATATAATATAATATAATATAATATAATATAATATAATATAATGTAAATGTATAATGAGGGTAGTCTGGAAGCATCAAGGTTGGGTGTTTTCCTCATCCTGAAAACTTAAATCCAAGGCTTCCTGCAAGTGGTCAGGCTGACAAGGACTTGCTCCGGACTAGATAATATGCAAACACATTTAATGGCATGAGGATTTCTAAAGTTTTATTTGTATAACAATTCAGCAGTGTAATATTGAGGAAGTTTTGATAAGCATACTGAGACCATAACCAACCTTTATGGCATTTTTTAATTAAAATAGGAACAAACACATGCGCTTCATGCAACAACTTTACAGAAGAAATCCTTTGGGACCTAATGCATGTTTAGAATAACAAACAGCATCAAATTATGGAAGGAATTAACAAAAATGGCACTGCTGTGCTTTTTGTAGTCAATGCATTAAAAACACTATGATTTTTATATGAATGAAAATGCATAACATTACCCATTATGCATTCTGAACGTTGGTTGGAGCAATACATTTCTTGGTTGTTTACATCTCTTGGCTTTAATGTAACGGCAAGTTAAGCATCAGTGGCGCACTTTGCATTAGTAAAGTATCTTCAAGGAAATGAACCTCTAAGCCTCCCGGGCTTATGTTATCAGTTATAAAACCCCATTTGTTACATACATGATAAAGTAGTTTAATCTCAATATTTCAGAATCCCATAGATAGGCAAGAAGAATGAAGGGATGGAGCCAAAGTAAATTTTTTCCCCAGAGAGACATTCTAAACTACCATGTTTGTTTGGAAGAATATTTATGATTATTATCAATTGATAAATTGAAATGGGGAAAGTGGGGTGGCACCTGTGGCTCAAGTAGGGCACCAGCCCCATATATCGGGGTTGGTGGGTTCAAGTCCAGCCCTGGCCCCAAACTGCAAAATAATAATAATAATAATAAATATTAAAAAAAAGAAATGAGGAAAGTGGGTAATAGAGAGAAAGAGAGTTATTCGCTAGTGTACCTGACATGTCACTAAATAGCATTAACTATTTCATACAATCACCCTATACAGTGGTTTTAATTATCTTGGTTTTACAGATGAACACTGAGGTGTAGTTGCTAGGAAGGAACAAAGCCAGGGTTCCAGCCTAGCACTGTCCCTTCTAAATCTGACATTCCATGCCCTGTGTCATATGCCTCTGTTATACCTGATTAACAGGTATGAAATGCTGGCTTAAATTATGATTTCCTCATTTTAAAATCATTTATCAGAATGGTTATACATACAAGAGCAGACGACTAAATTGATGAACTCATCCTAGAACAGTGCTACATACCTCATTGCTGAATATCACTAAGGTCACCTTCAAAGTATTCCCCACAGGAAACTATGCCCTGACACCAGGAACTCGCCTGCCCCTCAGGGCAATTTTGGAGCTCCTTTACTGGAATGTGCATCAGAGTGTCATCATACGAGATCCAACAATTAAGTTTACGAACTCATTCTAGAAAAAAAGTTAATATAGACACCAGTGGGTTTAGCCATGTTCTAGTTTTGAAGAGAGAATAAGTGGCAAAGTGGACAGTCAGGTAATTTCCTTTTGAATTGAGGCTGCAGACTATTCAAACTCACAGAGGAATGAGAGAGCACAGTGTGCCCCAGCAATGACAGAGGTTTGGGTTTGTTGGAGTAGATGAATGGACAGCAGGAGTGATGGGAGCTGGGTTGCCTAAAACTCTGCCTGTGAGCTGTTATGCTCTTCTCGGCTTTTGTAATTGTTCAGGCTAGACACAAAACCTTTCAAAGATGAAGGGGGTGATTATATTTTAGGCTTTGTGACAACTGCATGATACTGTGTCTCTTGAACTTACGATTTTGTTACAAGGTGCAAACACTACTATTTTCCTTGACAACAGGGAAACATCACATGCTTTTTTTTCCTATTGATCTTGGCCACTGTAGAAGGGAAAGACAGTCCTTGATTGACATCTGAAGACTGGTTAGCTTTCAGAAAAAGTGACACTCCAGGGCCCCCCAATCACGCCTACTTTCAGCACCCAGTTTATTTCTCCAACCCCAACGTTTTGGTTTTGGGCCACGGCATAATCTTAATATCTTATTTTGATAATCTGAAAATGCTTTTCTGATTGCTTTCTACTTTCAAAAGAATGAAAGTCAAGAAAAAGAAATAATAAGACAAGCATACTTCAAGGATATTGCAGGTTCAGTTCTAGACCACTGCAATAAAGTTGTTATCACATTAAAGCAAGTTACACAACTTTTTTTGGTTTTCTGGTGCACAAAAGAGTTATATCTACACTATAGTGTAGTCTAATAAGTATACAATAGCATTGTGTCTAAAACAAAGAATGTATAGACTTAATTTGAAAATATGTCATTGCTAAAAAATGCTAGTGATCATCTGAGCATTCATTGAGGTCTAATTTTTTGCTGGTGAAGGGTTTTAACTCCATGATTTGTGTGATCACTCCTCAGGGTGGTGGTTGCTGAAAGTTGGGGTGAATGTGGCAATTTCTTAGACTAAGGCAACAATGAAGATTCATTGACTCCTCCTTACATGAAAAACTCTATAACATGTGCTGCTGTTTCATGGCATTTTACCCACAAGAGAATCTCTTTCAAAATTGTAGTCAATCCTTTCAAACATGGCCACTGCTTTCTCTACTAAGTTTAGGAAATGTTCTAAGTCCTTTGTTGTCATTTCCATAAATTGAAATGGACGCTGAAAACAGCGTCCTCCCCAGAAGTAGATTCTATGTCAAGAAACCACATTTTTTATTCATCCATAAGAAGCAAGTCCTCAACTGTTAAATTTTGATCATGTGATTTCAGCCATTCAGTTCCACCGGCTTCACTTCTGGATGTTGCTGTTTACACTCCATCTGATGGTTCCTTCTCCACTGAAGTCTTGAACCCCTCACAGCCATCCATTAGGGTTAGAATCAACTTCTCCAAAACTCCTGTAAATATTGATATTTTGATCTCTTCCCATGAAATAGGAATGTTCTTAATGGCATCTAGAATAGCAAATCATTTTTAGAAGTCATCAATTTACTTCAGCCAGATCCGTCAATGAACCACTGTCTATGGCAGCTATGGCCTTACAAAATGTATTTCTTAAAGAATAAACCTTGAAAGTCAAAATTGCTCCTTGATCCATGAACTTCAAGATGGATATTGTGTTGGCAGGCATACAAACAACATTAATTTCCTTGTGCAGCTCCATGAGAGCTCTTGGATGACCAGCAGCATCACCAATGAGCCATAATACTTGGAAAGGAATCTTTTTCGGATCAGTAGTTTTCAATAGTGGACTTCAATTACTCAGTAAACCGTGCTGTAAACAGATATGCTATCATCCAGGATTTCATGTTCCATTGATAAAGCACAGGCAGAGTAGATTTAGCATATTTCTTCATGGTCCTAGAGGTTTAAAATGGCAAATGAACATTTGCTTTAACTGAAAGTGACCCCCTGCATCAGCCCTTAGCAAGAGATTCAGCCTGGGTTTGAGGCTTTAAAACTAGCCATTGACTCTTCCTTGCTAGCCATGACAGTCCTAAGTGGCATCTTCTTCCAAGATAAGGCTGTTTTGCCCACACTGGAAATTCATTGTTTGGAGTAGCCACCCTCGTCAGTGATCTTCTGGATAACTTGCTGCAGCTTCTGCACCCAACACTTGAAGCTTCACTGTGTACTTTCATGTTATGGAGACGGCTCCTTTCTTAAACTTCCACAAGAAACCTTATTACTTCAACATTTTCTTTTGTAGTTCCGTCCCCTCTCTCATAGAGTTGGAGAGAGTTAAGGCCTTTCTCTTGATAAGGCTTTTGCTGAAGGGAGTGTTTTGGATGGTCTTCCATCCAGACCACTTAAAGTCTATCGTATCCGCAGTAAGGCTGTTTTGCTTTCTTATCATACATGTATTCACCAGAAGAGCACTTTAAAGGATTTTCTGGAGCTTTTCCTTTGCATTCTTGACTTGGCTCACTGGTGGGAGGGGCCTCACTTTCAGCCTGTGGCAGCTTAGTTTAATCATTGCCAGCTTTCCATTTAAAGGAGAGATGTGAGACTCTTTCACTTGAATACTTAGAGGTCATTGTAGAGTTATTAACTTGAGAGTTGTAGACATTGTAGAGTTATTAATTTAAATACGGTTTTGTCTCAGGGAAGAGGGAAACCTGAGGAGAGGGAGAGAGAGTGGGAGCAGCTGTTTGATGCAGCAGTTAGAATACACAACGGTATTTTTCAATTAAGTTCACCTTCTTATTTATACGGGGTTAGCAGTACACCAAAAATTAAAATAGTAACATCGATGATCACTTATCATTATAGCAAATATAATAAGAATAAGAAAGATCAAATTATTGTGACGATACAAAAATGTGACACGGAGAGGGGAAGTGAGCACATACTATCGGAACATATTTCCAATTTACTTGGTGGATTGAGGATTGCTACAACCTTCGATTTGTAAAAATCTCACTATTTCCAAAGCAAAGTCAATAAAACGAAGCATGCTTGTACTTGAATGCTTTTTAATTTCTCGTTTAGGTTTTCAAATCTCTTCACGGTAAGTCTACTTAGTAGCTATTCAGTCTTTTTTATTTTATTTTATTTTTTTATTAATTAATAGCTGTATACATTAATGCAAACATGGGGTACATTGTACTGTTTTCATATACAATTTGAAATACTTTCATCAAGCTGGTTAACATAAATTTCATGTCATTTGCTTAGTCATTGTATCAAAACATTTATATTCTAGTTCTATTTTTGCCTGGCAGTGCTTCCAGATTGCATTCTGCCCCGTCAGGCCATGCTATTATCCTAAGATTGCCTGATTTCTCCTTGGCCTTGAGAAGTCTCTCTCCTCTGTTCATTAGTTCCTAGACCAGACACCCAAGCATGGAAGATGTCATGGTGCTCTGCTCACTTCCAAAAGGTACATTTTTATTCTTACTACAGGAGCGAAGGACTTTCATGTACTTCTACCCCCAAATTGGAAACACAAGTCTCTTTCTCTTATCAGGTTTTGACAGGTGACCCAACACAAAGTCTATTGTAGAAAGAATTCTGGTCTAATGAGACCTTTGTTTGTTAATGCTCAAGGCTGGTTTAGAAGAAAGATTTGTTGGAATTTTGTTTTCCCCCCTATGAACTTCCCCTCATTTACCGGTAGTGTAGAAAAGAGGGCCTTGCAGACAGGGTGGTTGGTGGCAAGTCAATGCTCTGGCAGACCTGTAGCTCACAGTGACACTGGGAGGTAAGCAAAGTCCAGCATCCTTTTCATATGAGGAACTCAGGCATGGAAGGGGTAAGTGCCTTACTCAAAATTCAGATGGTTAGGCTCAGTGCCTGTAGCTCAAGCAGCTAAGGCGCCAGCCACATACACCAGAGGCAGCGGGTTCGAATCCAGCCTGGGCCTGCCAAACAATGACAACTACAACCAAAAAATAGGCAGGTTTTGTGGCAGGTGCCTGTAGTCCCTGCTACTCAGGAGGCTGAGGCAAGAGAATCGTTTAAGCCCAGGAGTTGGAGGTTGCTGTGAGCTGTGATGCCACAGTACTCTACCCAGGGTGACAGCTTGAGGCTCTGTCTCAAAAAAAAAAAAAAAATTCAGATGGTTAGAAATGGTGTGAAAATACCTACAGTCTAGCTCTACATGATTCCCAGGCCAGTGTTCTGGTTTTTGAGGCAGCGTCTCACTTTGTTGCCCTGGGTAGAATGCCATGGCATCATCATAGCTGAAAGCAACCTCAAACTCCCCGGCTCAAGTGATCCTCCTGCCTCAGCCTCCCTAGAAGCTAGGACTACAGGTAACCACCATAATGCTCAGATAATTTTTTCTATTTTTAGTAGAGATAGAGTCTCACTCTTGTTCAGGCTGGTGTCAAACTCCTGAGCTCAAGCAGTCCTCCCACCTCAGCCTCCCAGAGTGCTAGTATTACAGGCATGACCCACTGTGCCCCAACCCAGTGTTCTGATTTTATTCTGTGCATTTTATTATATAAATAATAGATGAAAATGCTCATCTATTCTTATGAAAAACTACAAACAATACATTTAAAGCAGCTGTTCTGAACTCGACTCTCTGATCCCACTGATATTCAGGAATAACCTCCCATTTTAGTTTGGTATATGTTCTTTCAGATAATTTTTCTGCTTACATACTGTTCAAATACGTCATCATGCAAGGTTTTTTTAAATACAGGACTATTCTGTATTTAAAGCAGGAGGTATTCTGTTATTTTCTTCTTTCTGTTAGCAAGCAATGCTTGGAGCTCTTCCTATGTTGTGTATATAGTCAGTCGTGCTCAGTTGGCCGTTCATTTAACAGACATTTGTTGAGAACCTACCACGTGCCAGATCCAGTTTTAAGTACAGGGCACAGCAAGTAAAGAGACCAGATTAAAAAATAAGAATCATAACCCTTTTGGAGCTTACCTTCTAAACTGCAGCGAGAGAATAAAAAATAAGGAAAATTATTAAAACATGTTAGGATAGTAGGGAGGGCCAGTGGAGTGACAAGGTTGTAACTTTAAGTTGGGTGCTTAGAGATAGATCTGACCTACTAGAAAGGGGCATGCAGAAAAGATGTGAAAGAGTCAAGGGGACATATCATGTAAACACGAGTGAAGGTTAGTCCAGGTAGAGGAATCAACACGTGGAACAGCAAGGAAGCCTGTGGAGGCAGAGCGGACTAGCTGATTGGAGTGGGGGAGGATGGAGGGTAAGAGATGAGGTTGGAGAAATGAGTGGGAGCCAGATCTAGTGCAGTCATGTAGGTCACTGATGGGAAATTGGCATTTGCTCTAAGACAGGAGCCACGGGAGAGTTTTGAGTAGAGGAGTGACCTGCCTTACGGCATAGAGGGTCACTGGGACTTATGTGTTGAGAATATCGTAGAGGGGAAAGGATGGAAGTAGGAAAGGACCATGGCTTGGACCAAGCTGGCAAGTATGGGAGTCATGAGGAATGGGCCTATTTCAGATAGAATTTGAAAGAAAAACCAACGAAACACACTCATTAAATAAAGGATGTTACAGAAATCAAGCATGACTGCACAGTTTGGGGCCTGAATAAGAGTGGTACTGGACAGAGAGTGTCCAGCCACCTGTCACTGTCAGCCAATGTGTAGAGATGGGGATAGGTCCGCCAAACTTTGTCAGAAGGCCAGCATTCTGGAGAATGGTAGGAGTAGCCTTTCCAAGGCCGTTCTGTTCTTACATTTCCAAAAATCAGTTTTATACATAAAGGTTCAAAGCAACGACCATATTAGCTCTTATTTTAAACAATAATCAGCACAACTCAGTGGCCATCTATTACAGCATTGTTTTTTTCTTGAGACAGTGTCTCAAGCTGTCTCCCCAGGTAGAGTGCTGTGGCATCACAGCTCACAGCAACCTCATACTCTTGGGCTTAAGCGATTCTCTTGCCTCGGCCTCCCAAGCAGCTGGGACTATGGGCACCCGCCACAGCACCAGCTATTTTTTTGTTGTTGCAATTGTCATTGTTGTTTTAGCTGGCCCAGGCTGGGTTCCAATGTGGCAGCTTTGGTGTATGTGGCCGGTGCCCTACCCACTGAGCTACAGGCCCTGCCTTTTACAACATTTTCAATTCAAAAGTCACTTTCCTAAATCAATCCTCCTGAAGCAAAGACCACATTAGCTCTTATTTTAAATTAATCAGCATAACTCAGGGACCTATTATAACATTTCTGATTCAGAAGTTGATTTCCTAAATCATTCTTCCTAAACTGTTCAAGGTGGGCATCTTTAGGGTGGAAGCTATATTTCCAAAACAGTAAGAATGGGTGACAGAAGATAAAGGAACCTAAAACTGACCAGACCATGTGTCATGTTGGCCCTAGCCTGCCTGACTCCATCTTATTCTCACTACATGTGCTTTGAAGAGAAAGCATGGACTGGCTATTAAACAAGAAGGGGAAGACTGTGAGAAGGACAGATTTGATGGTATGATCAAGAGTTTGTGATTTGGGGCATATTAAGTTTGAGGTGTTAGACATGGCAGGGAGATGCTGAGAAGGCAGATGGATATGGGAGTCTGGAGTGTAGGGGAGAGGCCTGGGCTGGAGATAGAAATTTGGGAGTAATCAGCAAGCAGATGGTCTGGAAATCATAGCAATGGATGGTACCATCAAGGAATCGAATGTATTTACTGAGAAAGGGGAAAGGGTTGTGCCTCGGGACACTTCCGATGTTGAGAGATCAGGGAGGTGAACAGGAATCATCAAATCAGACTAAAGTGGGGGGAAATTGGGCAAGCATGGTGTCCAGCAAATCAAACGAAGAAGATTGTCCAAGGAGGAAGGAGTACGTAGTTGTCAGCTGCACATGTAGGTCAAATAAGACAAGGACTTGAGAATTGGTGGCTGGATTTAGCAATGATGCAGACCTACTGACTCTGAACGCCCAGGATAAGAAACCCTGGTATACAGGTCTCGTCTCTAGAGATTCGGGTTTAATTGATTGGAGTGGAGCCTGGACCCCAAGGTTTTTAAAGATCCCCAGGCAATTCTAATATGCGGTCAAGGTTCAGACCCACTATCAAAGTTGCCTTCTCTTAATTGTGAAATGGCCTTACCAGCCAGAAACAGATGCTGCTGACTGATTAAACACAGGAGTTTTTATCTGTAGACTTGCTCTTGGATACCTTGGGATCTAAAAATGATAAGCAGATCTGAAAGGTGATTATTAACGACTAAAGGGATTAGCTATTGGCACCTGTCTTAAAGTGGCTTTTAAGCTGAAAATCTCTTTGCTTTTCGGTTTCCCCAAATGTTTGATTTTTATTTCATTTACACTCAAAAGACCTTTTGTTTTGAGTAACAAGGTTAAGTTTCAAGTTAATGAAAAAATTTAAGGGAAATCTTGATGTAATTGGTCCAAAACAACAACAACCAAAAAAAAAACCAAACAAATCTGAACTCACATCTATAATTAAGCATTTAAGTGAGTACATTCTTTTCAGAATCCTGAATGTGTCATACCTCAGAAGTTGGCTAATTACAGATGTAGAAATTTTGTACCTCATTGAAGTTTTAATCTTTTTCCTATTCTGGCCTCAGACTTTAGAAATTATTGAAATGCTTTAACAAATTTGAATTGGGTTGATATCTGCTAGCTCTTAAAAATTAAAGAATATCATGGATGAGCTGTGCGGTAAGAGATCTGGTTTGCAGGCTGGCTAAATTGGATTCTATGTGACAAAGAGAGGAATGATCAAATACATTAAAACATGACCACGATAGAAAGTGGAAAAAGTCTGCGTTGAAATGCAGGCTTACATTGTTGCAGGCTTCCAGAAGCTTTCAGTTGTCTAGATTAGCCCTTTTGGACCCAGCCATGTTGGGTTCCACAAGAGAATTAAACCCTAATGCCCTATGGCATCCATTGTGCGGAATGAGTGAGTTTCTCTCCCATGTTCAGAATGGTTCCCATGTACCATCCATGGGAGAATGGAGAAAATAGTCACCCAAAGAATCAAATAATTTTCTCTAGGGCTTAATTCTGTTGTGCAACCCCAGTTGAGAAAGGTTCTTTTAGGTACTAATTTGTCATCATGGATGACAGTATAGGCAGCTTTTTTGGGGCCCATGTCTTTAGGAAAGAAAACACAAAAGAGTCTATGGTAAAATTACCAAGAAATTAAAAAGCACAATCTCTCTATTCACTTATTAGAATAGCTATTAAGGAAAATGTGGCTTGGTGCCTGTAGCGTAGTGGCTAGGGCGCCACTCATGTACACTGGAGCTGGTAGGTTCGAACCCAGCCCAGGCCTGCTGAACAACAGAAGATGGGATGAGTCAGCCCAATGTCAAACCATTTAATAAATGCTATAATTGTTTAAAACAAAAAGAAAAGAAAAAGGAAAATGTACACTGGGCCACCTTATATAAATCCCTGCAGTCGTTTTCTGAGCATGTGAAGACACACTTCTGTTTATGTATGTAAGTGTATATGTAACTAGTGTTTATTTCAATTAATGGGATTATGCTTTTCATTTAACCGTTTTTTCCCATGAAATGTTACGAATGTTCTTCTATATAACTACATATGGATCTGATCCTTCATAATGGCTACACGTTATTCCATAGTTTGGCTGTTAGAAAATGTATTTTGTCGTTCTTCTATTAATGGACATTAGAGTCATCTCCAGTTCTTCAGTATTATAAGAAGTGCCATAGCAAACATCTTTGTTCAAAAAATTCTTGGAAAAAATGTATACATTACAGATTTTAGAGGTGGAATTATTGAGTCAGAATGGGACCTTTTACATTTTTTTGTTATTATAGTAGAACCTCTGTAAGTTGACTACCCAATGGATTGTAACAAAGTGGTCAACATACAGAGGTGGTCAACATAAGGAACTAGGTCTACAGCACTTACACATACACGGGGGGCATCTGTGGTCAATGAAAATTAGGTCAAGTTAAGGAAGTAGTCAAAGTAGTCAATGTCAACTATGGAGGCTCTTCTGTATAAGAAGAGGTTCCTTATGAAAATTGGCATGCATAATTATGGAAGCTGAGAATATGTCATCTGCAAACTGAAGAACTAGAAAGCCAGTGATGTAAGTTAGAGTCCAAAGGCCTGAGAACCGGGGAGCCCATTGATGTAAGCTGCAGAGTGTGAAGGCCTGACAACCAGGAGCTCTGATGTCCAAAGGCAGGACATGATGAATGTCCCAGCTCAAGTAAAGAAAATGTACCCTTCCTTGGCCTTTTTGTTCTATTCAGGCCCTCAACAGATTGGATGATGCCCACCCAGATTACTCAGTCTACTGATTCAAATGCTAATCTAACCCAGAAACACCCTCACTGATAACCAGAAATATTTTACCAGATGTCTGGGCATCCCTTAGCCCAGTCAAGGTGACATATAAATCCAGTGTTGGATTATAAAGGAGTAAGTGATAGTGATGGGAAAACAAAGCTGGCATGCAGTGATAATTAGTAACATGGATAAGGGGTACGTGGGGTTAACCATTATAATAATAATCCCCCATGTATCCCTTATCCACGTTACTAATTATCACTGCATAGTCAGTTTCCCCCTCACTGCCACCCACTCCTTCGTACTCCAACACTGGATTTATTACAAAGCGAAGACTTCCCATTTTATCCACAGATATTTCAGGATGTGTCTCTAGAAGTTAAGCACATTTTATAAAATATAACCATGATTATGTTACACCTAAAAATCAACAATAATTTACCAATATCAGAGTCCACATTTCCCCGGTTGCCTCCTGTTGTTTACAGTGGGTTTGTTTGACTCATGATCTGAAGTCTATGCATTGCATTTTGTTGATAGGACTCTTAAGTCTTTTTTATTATACTTTTTTATTCCCTTTCCCTTATTTTTGCTTTTCCTTATGATTTGTTGAAGGTAGGATCAAGTAGAGACTGGGTGTAATTATCTGAGATTTTCTGGTGTGGATCTTAAGCAGTGACTAAATTTGAAAATGAAAAATGAAACATTACTTAGAATTGCTTTTCCTCCTACCGTACGGCATTCTCACACTCAATCTTTCAGCAGGATGAGTGCATGTATATCTGCTGCCTTGTCTTCATTCCGATGTTTACGGTCTTATCACATGTATCCTTCAGGAGAAACAGCACAGGTGACCGTGAGAAGGCCCTTCAGGTCATGCTTCAGGTTCTGCAGAGCTGTGATCACCCAGCCCCTGACATGTTCTGCCTGTGTGGGAGGATCTACAAGGACATCTTTTTGGATTCAGACTGCAAAGACGACACCAGTAGAGACAGCGCCATTGAGTGGTAAGCCCTCAACCTTCGTCAGTAGCACACACAGCTCTGCAAAGAAGAGGATTAAATAGGCTAAGGATGGGGGTCTTTTCCTGCGTGTCTGTGCCTGTCTGCTGGCAGTGGGGGAAAAAATCATGGCAAATGTGATCTGCAAATTTCCAGATTCCTTTTTCTGACAGAAAACCACGAGCAGCAGGAGTTTCTACCGGTCACACTCTTCACGCAGGTTCACTAGTTTACGGGGCAAGGAGGCGGCTCCGCATGCCCCTTCCCACCTTCTAGAACCCCACCATCAAGGCATTATCATCCCAGCAGGCTGTTCATTCATTTGTTTAGTCAACAAATGTTTATTGGCAGCTTACTGTGTGCCAGACATTTTTCTACCTGGTGGGGCTGCAAACAAAACAGATGGGAATCCTGCCCTTAGGGACGTTGCATTGCTGAGAGGGAGTCAGATAAAGTGATATGTATAGGATGTCACCTGATGGCGAGGGCTATGGGGAAAATTAAGCAGGGGGAAGGAATAAGGAGGGCTGGGAGAGGTGGGCTGTGATTTTAAATAGGGTGGTCAGTGAAGGTGAATAGAGATGCGTAGGTGTGACGAGGGAGCGAGTGAGAAGTTTCCAGAAGGAAGAGGAAACCTGCCAGGCATGCTCAAGGAAAGTGAGGAGTCAGTGAGGGGGACAGAGCAGTACAAAACAGGAGGGGGAGAGACCCTTTTACTCTGGGTGGGGAGTAAAAACCTCACTGGAGTTTTCTGAGCAGAGGAGTGACAAGCTCTGCCGTGCATTTTAACAGGGGTCCTCTCACTGTTATGCCAAGAATATATTTTAGGGGTTGTATCCTCTATTGCTTGCCACATAACATAACCCCAAAATTTAGTGGCCTGAACCAACAGTGATTTATTATTTCTCATGATTCTGTGGGTTTTCCAGGCGGTTCCTCTTTGGGCTTCACCTGGGCTCACTCCTGCATTTATAGTCAGCTGTAGGGTCAAGCAGAGCTGGAATGTCGAAGATGGCCCCACACACATTTGATAGCTGGTGTTGACTTTCAGTGGCATGCCTCAGGGCTCTGCCACGTGGTTCTAATCCTAGTAGACAAGCTTTCTTACCTGGTAGGCAGTATTATAAGAGGGTAAAGGTGGCAGCTGAAAAGCCTCTTGAGGCTTAGGCTCAGGAACTCAGAAGTTTACTTGTGCCACACGCTACTGGTAAAAGCAAATCATATGGCCTGTCCAAGTTCAAAGGGCTGAAGAAAGACACTCCACCTCTGCTCGAGAGGAATGGCAAAGTTGTATTGCAAAGTCGCCTGCATTTGGGATGGGAGAGATCTGTAGCCATTAAACAGTGTATCCCGGGGCAAGGGAAGAAGTAGAAACGGTTTAGGGGAACTCTACAGTAATTTGGGGGAGATGATAGTGATTTGAAGCAGGGTGGTATAGATCAAAATATTGAGAAGTTGGATTCTGGATTTATTTAGAAGGTGGAACCAACAGCTCACGTCATCCGTTTTCATCATCAAAGCTCTCAGCATTCCTGGGGTGCTCTCATTGCATTCTAACTCCTCCCTCCTTCCCTTTTCATATATGTCCACCTTCATCCTGTCCACCTTCTTTCTGTCCACACACACGTCTCTGGTGATCCCAGCTACTGCCACACCTTGGTACTCTTAACTGGAGATCTTCAACCCACAGTCTGTCCTCAGCTGGGGCCCACATCAGCCCCTCTTTGCCTCAAGAGTGTGCTAGTATGTAAGACTCAACATGTTGAAGCTTGGAGTCATTTCCACCTCTCCAGAGGAAGAGCTTCCAGTCTCTTGCTTTCTTCATACCCTGATGTTTGATCCCTTTTACTCGTTTATCTCCCACGTGGTCCATTCCCATCCCCAGCCCTTCTGCGAATCTTCCCCCTCTCCTTGCCAATCCTTTCCCCTCACCACCACCCCCAGTCACTGCCATTTTTTAATTTTCTACTTTCTTGCCAGGAATGTTCTAACAGTATCCCTGCTTGGTGTGTCTTCAATTCGTCCTTCATAGATTTACAGTTTATTTCTCCTAAAGCTCAAAAACTCACCACGGCTCCCAATTCCCTGTTATATAAACATTCAAGCCCTCAGATCACTGTTCTAGATGTTCTGAACACTTTCTCCCACCCTCTCTACCCCTGTTTCCCACTACCTGGCTTATATCCAACTAAACTCTAGTTCCCCAGACTCCCATCTCTATTCCTACTGTTTTGTGTGCCAGGGGTTCCCTTTCCAAACAATGGCTTTTATATTTCTGTTCATCTTTAAGCCATATCTCAAGTCTCTAGAGGAGGTGGCCCTATGTCTTATGTGAGTTCCTCTGGACCTAGATTTATATGGTTATAGGATCCATATCTTACTCTTGCTTGTGTTTTCACTAGTTGTGTGTGGCTGTTATTCCCTCTACCATGTTGTATATTCTTGGAAAGTAATGACCTTATTGTATTTTTATTTAATTCCCAGTAGAACCTAAAGAACTGTATGGTAGAGAAGAGTCATTCAGTGTATTTAAAAGGAATTAATGTTTGGTAAAGCCAAAACAGAAAGCTGTGTTTCTACAATCGTGGCTAAGAATTCAACCCCCAGGTCAAGAAATTACTGCCTTTGGCTCCTTAAAGTTATAGTTTTTCTCCACTCACTCCAGAAGGTAATGGGAGTAGGTACAGGAGCAAATGACGCTTAGTCTTCTGGTCAGAGCATCTTGGCTTTGGATGAGTCCTTGGAAGATCCTCTAACCCTGACCTTCAAGTGCAGATGTGGGGCATATGGCTGAGGGAGGTGGCTGGCTGGCCCAAGGTTATGGGGCCTGGTACAAGCTCACAGGATCATTAGTTGCAATTGTGGGACTGATCCCACCAAGTACCTTCGCTCCTCCTGCCAATAGCCCTTCCCCTTCCTTCTCCCTCCTCACCTCTCCCTTTTGCTAGACTATATCTGTGTTTTATCATTCATATGAGTGTGCGTTTATATGTTGGTTTCATAATAGTGTTGAGTACATTGGATACTTTTTTCCATTCTTGAGATACTTTTACTAAGAAGAATGTGTTCCAGCTCCATCCAGGCGAACATAAAAGATGTAAAGCCTCCATCTTTTTTAGTGGCTGCAGAGTATTCCATGGTATATACATATACCACTGCTTGTTAATCCATTCCTGGGTTGATGGGCATTTGGGTTACTTCCATGAGTTGGCAATTACCAATTGGGCTGCCATAAACATTCTGGTACAAATGTCTTTGTGTTAAAATTATTTTTGTTGTTCTGAATAGATACCTGGTAATGGGATTATGGAATCAAATGGAAGGTCGACTCGTAGTTCTTTGAGAATTCCCCATATTTCTTTCTGTGAAGGCTGTATTAGTTTGCAATCCCACCAGCAGTGTAGAAGTGTTCCTTTCTCACCACATCCACGCCAGCATCTGCAGTTTTGGAACTTTGTGATGTGTGCTAATCTTACTGGAGTTAGGCAATTAAAAAAGTTATTTGATGGCTGTATGTAGCTGTTTCTAAGGGTGGGGGTGGTAGCCAGAAAACAACACATTACAGTGATGATAATTTTCATGAGAAGGTCACACATTTTTGGTCCTAATAAGAATCTGGTGGTTCTGTAATTACAGGTATCGCAAAGGATTTGAACTGCAATCCTCTCTTTATTCGGGAATTAATCTTGCGGTTTTGCTGATAGTTGCCGGACAGCAATTTGAGACTTCCATGGAACTAAGGAAAATAGGTAAAGCTTTTTATTCCTACAGAGGCGAACGCTTTGATTACATACGTTTAGCATTACAAATTATGTTTGAAATAAGCAGCCTTAAATTTCAGAAGGAATAATCAGTTCTTTTCTGATCGCACACCCTACGGAGCAGTTTGCCTGCTTGTCTGTCTAAAGGCTTACACGGTATGACAGAAGCCAGAGAGATTTTTTTCCTGACTCTCTCTAAAATTCAACTTCCTAAGGTGTCCGGCTGAACAGTTTGTTGGGAAGAAAAGGGAGCTTGGAGAAAATGAGCAATTACTGGGATGTGGGTCAGTTCTTCACTGTTAGCATGTTGGCCAGTGATGTCGGGAAGGCTGTCCAGGCGGCAGAGAAGTTGTTCAAACTGAAGCCTCCAGTGTGGTGAGTTGTGTCCGTGCCTTGTCATCGCCCGTCTCGCTGTCTGACCCAGTTCTGGAATGTCTTCCCCGGGGGGAAAAGGCAGCAATACAAAAAAATTAGCAGTTGCTATATTTCTCCTTCTCGCTTCTTCCTGAAAACAAAGTTGGAACAGACCTAACAACTCCGCGGGCTCCCTCGCTTTCACGTGAAGGGAGGGAAAGATACACGTGCACGTGCTTAGCCCTGAGATTAGACTCTATCCTACTAATTTCGTCCTCAAGAGCAAAACACTCTTTGATACTAGTATATATCATGCATTTGTGAAAAAGCATATAATAGAGCTAAAAAAAAACCCAAGAAATTTATGGAAATGTGTGCATGGTTTATTGTCGAATAAGACCAGCCACTTGCCTGATATGTTTTTCTATATCAGTGATTCTCAGACTTTATCACGCATCAGAATTACCTGTGTTGGTTACAACAGATTGCTGGGCCCACCCTTAGGATTTCTGGTTCGGTAGGTTGGGATGGAGCCTGAACATTTGCATTTACAAATTACAAGCTGCTGCCGCTGCTGCTGCTGCTCTAGGGACCACAACTGGAGAACCACTGTTCTATATGATCTCATTTTAATTAGAAAGTCTTGAGGATATGACTCAGAAAGGTCTGAGAGGCGTGAGCGATATCCGTCTCCCCCATAGACGCAGAGCTTCATGAGAATTGTGGTCATCTTATTGATTGCCGTAGACAATCAATGAAATACATAGCCATTGTGAAATAGATGCCCAGTAGGTATTTGTATAATGGATAAATAATGAATGAGGAATTTTCTCCAAAATATTGGCAGTGGTTACCTCAGGGACACAGCCTCACCAGAAGTTTTTGATCTGCTTCATTCCTTGCCTAGATTTTCTGATTTTTTTTCTAAAAGGCATATGGATGACTTGCATAATTTTTGAAAATGTACTTTGAATGATTTGTGTTCGTCTGCCGCCCCTTACTCCCCAGCTCAGTGGGCCAGTGTGTACTACCAGGGGTAGGAATCTCTTCAGTCACATCTAGGTTGACCCCATTTCTTCCCAATCAGAAGGAATTTAAATTTGGCTCCCAAATGGTATTAAGCTCTTGAAAGTTCTTTGAGGCTGAGGGAACACAGAGCCAGGCTGGGCCTGTAGCCCTCCCGCAGCAGCTGGTCTTCAGGTGTGAAGCTGCATGTAGCTGTGTTGCCCAGGCTGGTTGCATCTGCCCAGAGGGAGCCGATCCAGGGAGAGGAGACCCTGGGGGTGGACACATTCATATTACACCAGCACCTGGACTGACTTACAGGTTTACGATTTGTTAGAAGGACTCACAGAACTCAGAAAGGCTGTACATCATGGTTATGGTTTATTACAATGAAAAGATATAGATTAAAACCATCAAAGGCACAAACTTCAAGTTTTCCTCTCGCAGGGGAGTCATAGGGACAGTGCTTAATTGTCCCAGCAACCGTGTGTGACAACATGCAGGAAATATTACCAACCAGGGAAGCTCACTGTGCCTTGATGTCCAGGGTTTTCACTGGGGGTAGGTCACATGGGCATGGAGTGTTTATGTCTCTTGTCTTAGTAACTCAGTCTCCAGCCTCTGCAGAGGTCACACCCGGGGTTCCCACCATGGATCACATTGTTAGATAAGCTATCTGGCATGGCCCATGGCCCAGGTAAGAGACACTCTTAGCATCCAGGGTATCCCAAGGGCATGGAGGTGATCTCCAGTAACCACCCAAAAGCTAGACCTTTCTTTGGAGTGTGTGGATGAGTTTAAACAGCTCAGGATGCTGAGTATCCAGTTAAGTTAGTTGGAGTTCAGTTGGTCTACCTCCCCAGGATAGCTCCACACTTCACCCTCCCAGAGCAAAATAACACTACGATGCTTTCAGCTGAACCATCCTGTTTAATACCAGAAAGGATGTGAGCACCACTGCCTGGCAACTATGTTTCAAGAAGTTCAGTTTGTTTGAAGATAGCAAAGGTATGGTCAGAGTCAAGATATCATAACATCAAAATCTACCTGGTCAGCATCTAATTTAAAAAAATAAACCAAAAAAAGGCAGTGAATAAAAGACAGTTTCAGATAGTGATCACGAAGGGTAAAGGAGGGGGCAGGGATGGGAAGGAAGTAGCACGATTATAGGAGGGGCACTACGAGGGGCTCTAGGGATGGAAATGTTCTCTGCCTGACTCTATTAGTGTTAGCCCCCTTGTTGTGATACTGTACTGTGATTTTGCAGGATGTTGTCATTGGGGAAAACTGGGCCAAGGATATGTGGGCTCTCTCCGGATATTTTTTTTTTGAAATGGTGTCTCACTCTGTCACCTGTGCTAGAGTGTGGTGGGATCATCAAGGCTCACAGCAACCTCAAACTCTTGTGCTTGAGTGAGCCTCCTGCCTCTGCCTCCTGAGTAGCTAGGACTACAGGCGCCAGCCACACACCTGGCTATTTTTTCTATTTTTCATATAAACGGGGTCTTGCTGCATTGCCCGGGCTGGTCTTGAACTCCTGGCCTCGAGCGATCCTTACACCTTGCCTCACTGCAAGCATGAGCCACCATGCCTCACTGTATTCTTTCTTATATAATGATTTCATATAAATCTAAAAGTAGCTCCAAGTAAAGCATTTAATTAGAAAGGTGAGCTTGAAATTTTGTCATTTTGTAATTGCTTTGAATTTTGAACCATAGTTGACCCTTGAACAGGGCAGGGGTTAGGGGTGCTGGCCCCCAAGCAGTCAAATTCACCGAAAACTTTACTAATGGCATACCCTTGACAGGAAGCCTTACTGGTAACATAAATAGCCAAGTAACATGTATTTTGTATTTTGTAAAAAGTGCAAGGTTTTCTCACCTGCGGTAATGGCCTCATGAACCTCCATTTCTTTTTTTGCAATGGTCCATACCCTGGTGACATCTGTGTTGAAATGGCAGGCATGGCCATCGCAGACCTCCATCTCTAGGACATATGAAGCAACTCCACTTCTTCATAGAATATCATAACTTCTCTGCTTCTTGGGGGCATTGCCAGCATCACCAGTGCCACTTTGTATGGGTCCCCTGGTTTACAATATAACACTAAATATGAAAAGTACACGAGGATCTCGAGAGATCACTTTTTACCGTGATATGAAATTTACAGGAGAGACGAGCTACTCACATGGAGATGTTCAGGCCTCAGATGGCAGCAGCATTTGAGCTGGCGGCAACAGCCACAAGAGATGACTATGAATTATTATTTGACGAATGTTAACTTTTTATGATTTGTATACATTTTAGAGTCATGAATGATAAAAACAGACTAGAACAACATATATTTTATGGGTTCATGAAACTATGGGTTCTTTGGAAACTTCTTTGAAAGAGGATAGAATTGAATTCAATTACTTTAGAAATCTCATGTGTTGGTGTTAGTTAATGTGTTTGGTTGTAGTTATCATTGTTGTTTGTGATTTTTCCAGGTACCTGCGATCGTTAGTTCAGAATGTGTTACTAATTCAGCGCTTCAAGAAATCCATTATTGAACATTCACCCAGGCAAGAACGCCTTAACTTCTGGTTAGATCTACTTTTTGAGGCAACAAATGAAGTTACCAATGGACTCCGATTTCCAGTAAGATATGCTAAATCCATCTCTTTACGATTTAAAAAAAAAAGAAAGTAGGGATTGGTGCTATCTACTTACTGAATTCTCTGAAAGGAAGAAAACTGTAATTGAAAATGTTGGGATAACCATCGATCTTATGCAGAGTTAGCAAGTTATGATCAGCTCACTGGAAAAAGTGGGCTATATCCTCTAAAACAGTGGTTCTCA
Source organism: Galagoides demidoff (assembly GCA_963574575.1). Lineage (NCBI taxonomy): Eukaryota > Metazoa > Chordata > Mammalia > Primates > Galagidae > Galagoides > Galagoides demidoff. The sequence goes on along the minus strand of CAUYQV010133145.1, from coordinate 8,053 downwards.
ACTGGGAGTGGTTGTGTCCCCCAAGGGGGAAAAAGAGACATTTTTGTTTGTCACAACTGGGGAGGAAGGTGGTGCTACTGGCAGTAGTAGGTACAGCCCGAGACTCTGCTGAACCTCCCACAATGCACAGAACAGTCCCCTACGGTAATTATCCAGCTTAAAATGTCAGGAGTGCTGAGGAAGGGAAAGCTGCCTCTAAAACAGCGGTTCTCAACCTGGGGGTCACGACCCCTAGGAACTGTATTAAAGGGCTGCAGCATTGGGAAGGTTGAGAACCACTGCTCTAAAACAGTGTTTTTCAACCATTTTTTTTTTTTTATCTCCTGGCACACTTGAACTTGCAGTTAAACTTCTCTGGCACACTTAAATTATGTGTTGATTAAAAAAAGAGCAAAATAAAGAATATATTTACTATACTTTGAACTTTTTTTTTTTGAGACAGAGTCTCAAGTTGTCACCCTGGGTAGAGTGCTGTGTCATCACAGCTCACAGCAGCCTCAAACTCTTGGGCTTAAGTGTCTCTTGCCTCAGCCTCCCAAGTAGCTGGGACTACAGGTGTCTGCCACAATACCCGGCTATTTTTGGGTTGTAGTTATCGTTGTTTGGCAGGCCCAGGCTGGATTTGAACCTGCCAGTTCTAGTGTATGTGTACGTGGCTGGCGCCCTAGCCGCTTGAGCTGCGGGCGCTGAGCCATGAACTTCTTTTGAAAATAATTTAATTGATGATCTTGAACATTTTTCACGGCACACTAGTTGAAAATCACTGCTCTAGACCAATGTAGTACTGAGAGAGAAAACATGGAATGCACAGCAGTTTCCTGCTAAGCTTTGGTTTGCCTCCTGAGCCACTAATGAATATATAAAACTTTATTGAAAAAGCAAAATTGCGTTTAGCTTTTCACTGAGTTTTTGTTTCAATTTTATGATCGTCTTAGAAGGTGTCATAGTAAGATATATAAGTGTCTTGGAAATTGAGCTGCAGATAATTGCGTTCCATATTTCCGCCTTGAGATTTGGTGAACGCACCACCGTTTTCAAGAACTTCATTAAACATCTAATAAAAGATTGGGTTGCTCGAAATGATTATGATAATTATTTTGTTGCTAGGTAGTATGTATTAAAATCTTCTTTGAACTATGAAATATTTTAAACCCAGGGTAAGGTATAAAAAGAGTAATGGAACAGACACGCACGGAATCCCTTCCTGGGGTTTAGCTATCTTAAGCATGTTTGATTTGCTCTGGAGATTTATTCCCCCTCTCTCATCCCGCGCCTCTCCCACCTCGTCTCTCTTAACAAAATGACATCTTCCTGAGGGACTGTCACCTCCTCTTACATCCCCTCGCATGTTTACAGGCTTGGCACTTGTGGACCATCCAGTCTACTCCCCATTTCTCTCAGAACCTGTCACCTCTCTCTCTCTCACCTCAGGCAGGCCTTCTGCCTTATGTCCTCAGAGCGCTGTCTGTCATCCCCTCGGTAGCCCTCTTGTGGGCAGGGACTTCTGCGCACTGCCGTACCTCCAGTTCCCAGAACAATGCTTGGCACACAGTTGGTCCTCGCTGAGTGTTTTTGGGTACAGATGTTGGCACTTCCTCATTGGGCAGGGTCCCCTGTGTTTCCTATTCCTGGATGTTACAGGAGTCTGTCCTTCTTCTAGGTTCTGGTGATAGAGCCAACCAAAGTCTACCAGCCTTCTTATGTTTCTATAAACAACGAAGTTGAAGAGAGAACTGTTTCTTTATGGCACGTCTCACCCACGGAAATGGTAAGGAAGAAAAATCACGAGCCGCGCTCTTTCTTCTGTAGTATTTAATCAAAGATGCAGTTTTCAAATAGAAAAGAGTACGTTATAGTATTTAAAAGAACAGATACCCGCCCTTCACTTCTGGATTATGAGAGCTGTGAAATTACAGATGCCAGGAAGGAAATAGGTCTTTCCCTTTCATGGGTGTGAGTGTGTACGTGAGTATGTGTGTGTATGAGGGGGCATGCGTGTGTAAACGTAAAACAAATATGGGTTTGTTTTTTAAGAAGTTAAACCATGAAGAAGTAGATAGAGGGGTATACAGGAAAAGTCCCTTGGCAGTCCCCAAACTGGTCCCCATTCCCATCCTCAGCCCCAGTGATTTGGTGGATATCCATTTATCCTTTTGCTAAATTCACTTATAGACATGCACAAAAATTAGAGTATGTATATTATAGCGAGAGAGGCATTGGATATTAAAACGTGACCATATAGTATATGCTTACTGTTTTACAACCTTTTTAACTCATCCGTAAATCATGGACAGGTTTTCAAGTAGCACACCCGTTTCCATCTGATCTTTTTAGCTGTCATACTCCCTATGTTCCCGTATCACATGGTATATTTCCTGACATGGATGAACCCTACTTTACTTCACCACTTTCCTACTGACGTACATTTAGGGCCCCCAGTTTTCATTCTTGCCAATGATACACCAGTTCACCTCTTGGCGGTGAAAAGGAGCAGAGCGATAAGGAACAGAAGATTCCCAGAAATGGACCTTCTGGACTCTCTAGGGTACATATGTTTAAAACTTGGTGGTTACTGTCAAATTTGTCCCACTCCAACTTGTGCTCACACCAACAATCCAGGGGAGGAGCAATATTAATTGCCTATGAAAAGAGGTTCCAGAAATGCTGGGCCGGGCCTAATGTTTTGTAATAGCAATATTTTCCTCTCTATCGAAAAGTACTTCATCAGCTTTTTTTGTTCATATATTTCGCAGTAGTGAAGACACACAGACCCTTTGATAAGTGCATTAGATAGGGTTATTTGCTTTTGTGTGTTTTCATGGAACGGGGGTAGAGTCACGCCATTAACTTGACAAAGAAGGCTTGTTTTTCTTCCTGGAAACAAAACTGTGAATGATTATGTTTTAATCAGAAAAAAATAAGCAGTGTCCTCAAAACTAAAATGCAGCACCATGGAATAAGCCAAGGCCCAAATTCATATTACAAATGCCTCATCCAAAATAGTCATGCTGTGTCGAGTACAGGCCAGTAACCTCGTCTAATATTTAATGTTAGAACAATCTTCTTATCATTGGAAATGGAGTTTGCAGCCATTAGTGAAGACAGGCTGCTGTGATGGGCTTTTTTTTTTTCTGTACTGTATACATAAAATTTTTGAGTGTAAAAGAGAAAGCTTCAAGAATATGGGGTATTCTTACAGATACAGCACATTTGAAGAATGCACACGCCTTCTGTTTAATTTGCCTCTTTTTGTTTAGAACCTGTGACTGAAGTATTATACACACTGAAAAGTACATAAAACATAAAGGTACGCTTTGGATTTTGACAAAGTGCAAGTTAATAGCCAGCGCAGGTCAAGAAACTGAACGTCAGCAGTCTCCTCGTCCCACCCCCTGCCAGCCTCATTCACATTCAGTTTCACTTTGTGTCACCCTCCACGAAGCACCCAGCTCTCAAGACTGAAATTCTTGTACCAGAGATGAACCTGCTTTATTTTCTTTGCCTCACGGTGGAAACCACTGTGCTATTAGAGAATTTGGATGAACCTGGTTTATTTTCTAGTTTATTAAATGAACCTGGTTTGTTTTCTTTGCATCACACTGGAAACCACTGTGCTATTAGAGAATTTTCAGAATTACGATCTGTAATCTCACTATTTCATTGCTATAGCAACAAAATACCTGGTATGGTGACAAGTACTTGCAGGAGAAAAACTAAGGCTATTAAAGCAACTCTTTGTACTTTTATAGCAAAATGGTTTTGATCATGTAGAATTCTACAAACTTTGCCCACCTCTCTTGAATCGTATTGGAAATTTCCAGTGGCATATATGACATCTCGCTGGTTGCAGACGTTTTACTTTGTTTGTATATATTCTGTAATCAGGAACGGAAACGAACTCTATTAGCAGCAAATGCTCGTTTTCCTTGATTGATGAAATGTTTTGCATAAGAGCTTGTAGTTGTCGGAGGAAACATCTGAGAAATATAAATTGCCTTTTTCTTTGAGAGGAATCCTTTGCGTTTGCCTTCATTTACAATTTCGAAATTCTGCAAATTTGAAAGCAAGCAGATTTGCCTCAAGAGAGATGACATTTTCCTGCAGTGTGGCACTTTTTTCCTGTGAGCTGTGGATGGTGGGAAGTGAATACTCCTGTGAGGTCAGACAGGTAAGACTGTGAACTCATCCTAGAAAAAGTGCTCCATACCTCATTGCTGAATATCACTGTGGTCACTTTTGAAGTCCTCCCCTTGGGACACTATGCACGATGCCAGTGCCTAGTCTACCCTTCAAAACACTTTATCTAGTATGAGTTCATGAACTTAAGTGTCAGACCTTGTATGATGACAGCTCTGATGGCCATTCCAGAAAAAGAGTTGCAAAGGGGCTTTGAAGGGTGGACTAGGCGCTGACATCAGTGCACAGCTTCCCAGGGGGAGTCCTTCACAGGTGACCGTAGTGAGATTCAGCAATGAGGTATAGGGCACCTTCTCCAGGATGAGTTCATGAACTGAACTGCCTGACCTCATACGTATATACACATCTAAGTGGAACATCACTGTAAAATGCAGTTAAGTTCCTAGTTTATGAGCCAAGGATTCAGAAACTTATTGGAAGCAAGGAGGCAGGGGCATGTTAGTAAATGTTGAACAACCAGCTTTCTGGGGTTACAGGCTAACCTGCAGGGTTTGCAGATTTCTTTGATGTAAATATTCCCACATGGTCAGTTCCAAGCAAACTATATCAGGTCACCAAACATGAGATTAGAAAAAAGAAGCAAAATGGGCTTTCCCAGTCCTAGGCAAGCTGCATCCAGCCCCCCAGTGCTGCACAGAGCTGGAGACTTCAGGGTCCCTGCTAATGTTCTGTATCGGGATTCGGATGCTGATTACAAGGAGTGGGTATACATTTTGTGAAGATTTGAGGCAATCACTGCTGATTTGTGCCCTTTTCTGAATGAATGTTGTACTCTAATATAATAAATTTCAGTGATACTTTTTTTTAAATTTCAGATTAGCATGAGGGTACAAATGATTAGGTTATATGTGTGTTTCTTAGGTAAAGTTCAAGTTGTAGTTGAACCCTTCACCCAGAGGGGTGTGCTGTATACCCCATACTTTGTGCCCATTAGGTGAGAGCACATCAATCCTCCACCCTCCCCTCCCCATTTTGTCTCCATTCCCTCCTCCCCCATTTGAATTCAGTTGTGTTTTTTTCTCCTGTGGGGGTGTAGTTGTTTATCTGTCGGTTTCATATTAGTATTGAATACCCTGGATACTTTTCCATTCTTATGATACTTTACTAAGAAAAATGTGATTCATCTTCATCCAGGTACATACAAAAGATGTAAGTCTCCATTTTTATGGCCGAATATGGTGTACATATACCACGGTTTGTTGATCCATTCATGGGTTGATGAGCACTTGGGTTGATTCCACGTCTTGGCAATTGTGAATTGAGTGCTCCCTAGAAGTAATACTTTTAAAAATCAGTTATCCTTCTTAATAGCACCTAACACTACGAGATCCTGTGTCTGTCCAGGTAAAACTCAGATTCTTTACCAAGTGTTCAAGGCCCTCTCTGCACAGTCCTGCACCTCCTTTCTTCTCTATCTCCAATTTTCAGTGCCAGCAAGACTGTCGTCTTACCAGCCCCTGAGCTGGCCCTGCAGGGGCCCCCATCTTCACTTTTGTTCCTATCCTTCTTCCTCCCTGGAATCCCTTCTCCCAACTATCCACGTGTTCGCTTTTGCAAAGGCATCTTAAATCATCCTTTCAAAACTTTCACTGAATGTCTGGGGGTGTCCCGATCGCCTTACCCGGTGCAAAAGTGTGACCTGTGGCTTGTTGTTTATACATTTTTCAAATGTCTTCCCAAATATGGAAGCCCATATGTGACTTGTACATGTTTATATCCACAGGGGCTGTACAACAAAGCCCTGCCCGTGCCTGTTGCTTATGACATAAAGGGAAAGATAGGATGTCCATGTTGTTTACTTCTGAACTAGTACATCTTCCTCCCAAATCAGGAAGTTCCCCAGCGATACCCTGGAGGAAGCCTACCATTTGGGAATACTTTGAGAACTCATGTTCTCAGCTTTCTGTATGTGTTGAGCTTCTCACAGGTGGGGTTGTGTCAGACAAGGCTCACTTTAATCTGCCGATTCCCATTTCTCTGAGTGACTTGGGACACGCTTCTCCTCTAAAGAGTACTGAGTCTTTCTTTGCAGTTGGGTCTGACTTGATGAATTTCATCTTTCCATACCTGTCTGTCTTTCACAGCCTTTGATGGCTTCCCCTGTCATGTAGTTGAGGCTGCCGTCCTGATGGCAGCCCACAGGCCCTATGTGACCTGTCCCCACCAGCTGTCCAGCCTCCCCTCCCACTCTCCCTCACTTCACTCCAGCCACTCACTTCCTTTTTGGCCCCTGAACATGCCCAGCACAACCCTGCCTCCTGGCCTTTGCACTTGCTCTGCCCTCTACTCGGGAAGCTTCCCCCAGGTATCCACATGGCTCACTGCTTCCCCTCTTTAGCTCTCTGTTCAAAAGTCCTCAGCGAGGCCTTCCCTGGGCGTCCAGCTTAACAGCATGACCCCCTGTCCCACCTCAGTGCTCCTCCCTGCTTTATTTATCTTCATAGCATTTTTATCCTTCACTGTGCTGTCCTTTTGCTGTTTAATTTCTTGTCCATCTCCCCTCACTGGACTGTAAACCCCATGAGGGCAGGGACTTTGTGGCTCTCTGAAGTGTCTTCGGTGTTGATCCCTTGCCTAGCACATTGTAGGTGCTTAATCAACATGTATGAATGGCTCTTCTCCCATTGGGAGCCATCTTCCCAATCTGTTCCTGTTGTCGGGGCTCCAGGAGGGCAGGAACCTAATCACCTGGCTGTTCATGGCAGTTCTCCTGAGCCATATGCTCAGTCACTTGGCTCTTCTACTTCTCTTCCCTGGATGGCTTAGTTGCTCATTGGTGACATTCCCCAGGCCAACCAAATTGATTTTCCTACTTGAAATTATTTTCTGTAGTTGGGATCTATTGGCGTTGTAACTTATGGATTTCTGGAAACCAGGATTTCAGACATTCCTTCCCAGGTTAAGCCTTGTGCAAAGTTTAGGGGCAGGGAGTGATGGGGGGAGGGCAGAGTTGGATTTTTTGTTTTTAATTTCAGGGTAATGTGAGGGTACAAACCCACGAGGTCACAATATTTGAATTTGTTAGGTGGAGTCCCTCTTGTAGTTGCGTCCTGCACCCAAACAGAGTCGTTTCAAAAAAGAAAAGTGCATCTCGGTACTGATTGAAATCACGGTCAGTTTCTCTATTTGTCAGGGTAGGCCAGCTGCTAAAACACAGCCGCTTAAATCCCAGCATCTTAACATGATAAAGGTTTACCTGTGCCTCGTGTTATATCCAGGAACACCAGAGCGTTTTATAATATATTCTACAAATTCACTTGCATCTCCAATCTAGAGCAAATAATATACATTTCAACCTGAATTTGAGATAGAAATCATAAGCACACAATTACTACACAGTGTCTTTATTTCCATTCCATCTTTCTCTTTCTCCATTCCATCTTGCAGTGGATAGGGAAAGACTAAGAGGATGGCTGTGGAGGTTCTCACAAGCCAAGCCCACAGGTGATGTATCTCACTCCTGCTTGAATCCCATTGGTCAGCATTCTATCATGTGGCCCAGTTGTTGCATGGGAGGCTGGGAAATGTAGTTTAGCTATGTGTTCAGGGAGGGAAAAAAAACTGATGAATGAGGAATGGTGTCTGCCACAGTCTGGCTTCTCCAATGTTTTTGCAAGTTGCTCGACTTAGGTGAGCTGTTCTTTTTTTTTTTTTTTTTTTTTTTTGAGATGGAGCCACAAGCTATCCCCCTGGGTAGAGTGCCATGACATCACATCTCATAGCAACCTCCAACTCCTGGGCTCAAGCGAGTCTCCTGCCTCCGCCTCCCAAGTAGCTGGGACCACAGGTGCACGTGCACGCCACAACGCCCAGCTATTTTTTGGTTGCAGCCATCATTGTTGTTTGGTGGGCCTGG
>CAUYQV010133137.1:0-14269 GCA_963574575.1 Galagoides demidoff | reverse complement strand
CAACAAGAAAAGAAAATTATAGACCAATATCACTAATGAACATTGATGTGAAAATATTCAACAAGATCCTAACCAACAGAATCCAGAAACACATCAAACAAATCATACACCACGACCAAGTGGGTTTTATCCCAGGATCTCCAGGATGGTTCAACATATGTAAATCTATAAGTATAATTCATCACATAAACAAATTAAAAAACAAAGACCACATGATTCTTTCAATCGATGCAGAAAAAGCTTTCGATAACATCCAGCATCCCTTTATGATCAGAACACTTAAGAAAATTGGTATAGAAGGGACATTCCTTATACTGATAGAGACCATCTACTGCAAACCTACAGCCAATATTGTATTGAATGGAGTTAAACCAAAATAATTTCCACTCAAATCAGGAACCAGGCAAGGGTACCCATTGTATCCATTGCTCTTTAACATTGTAATGGAAGTTTTAGCCATCGCAATTAGGGAAGAAAAGGTGATCAAGGGTATCCATATAAGATCAGAAGAGATTAAACTTTCACTCTTCGTAGATGACATGATTGTATACCTGGAAAGTACTGGGGATTCTACTACAAAACCCTTAGAAGTGATCAAGGAATACAGCAGTGTTTCAGGTTACAAAATCAATACTCATAAATTGGTAGCCTTTATATATACCTACAACAATCAAGCTGAAAAAATAGTCAAGAACTCTATCCCGTTTAAAATAGTGCCAAAGAAGATGAAATATCTGGGAGTTTACCCAAAAAAGAACGTGAAAGACCTCTATAAAGACAACTATGAAACTCTAAGAAAAGTAATAGCTGAAAATGTAAACAAATGGAAAAACATACCATGCTCATGGCTGGGAAGAATAAACATTGTTAAAATGTCCATATTACCCAAAGCAATATATAATTTTAATGAAATCCCTATTAAAGTTCCATTGTCATACTTTAAAGATCTTGAAAAAATAATACTTCATTTTATATGGAATCAGAAAAAACCTCAAATAGGCAAGACATTACTCAGAAATAAAAATAAAGCAGGAGGAATCACACTACCAGACATCAGACTATACTATTAATCCATAGTGATCAAAACAACATGGTATTTGCACAAAAACAAAGAGGTAGATGTATGGAACAGAATAGAGAACTGAGAGATGAACCCAGCTACTTATCGTTATATGATCTTTGACAAGCCAATTAAAAACACTGAGTGGGGAAAAGATTCCCTATTTAACAAATGGTGCTGGGAAACTGGCTGGTGACCTGCAGAAGACTGAAACTGGATCCACACCTTTCACCACTAACTAAGATTGACTCTCACTGGATTAAAGATTTAAACATAAGACATGAAACTATAAAAATACTAGCAGAAAGTGTAGGGAAAACACTTGAAGAAATTGACTTGGGCAAAAATTTTATGAAGAGGATCCCCCCAGGCAATTGAAGCAACATCAAAAATACACTACTGGGATCTGATCAAATTAAAAAGCTTCTGCACAGCCAAAAGCACAGTAAGTAAAGCAAATAGACAGCCCTCAGAATGGGAGAAGATATTTTCTGCTTATGTCTCCAACAAAGGTTTTATAACCAGAATCCACAGAGAACTCAAACATATTAGCAAAAAGAGAATAAGTGATCCCCTCTCAGGGTGGGCAAGAGACTTGAAGAGAAACTTCTCTAAAGAAGACAGGCGCATGGCCTGAAAAGATATGAAAAAATGCTCACCATCCTTAATCATTAGAGAAATGCAAATCAAAACTACTTTGAGATATCATCTAACACCAGTAAGATTAGCCCATATCACAAAATCTCAACATCACAGATGCTGGCATGCATGTGAAGAAAAGGGAACACTTCTACACTGCTGGTGGGAATGCAAACTAATACATTCCTTTTGGAAAGACATCTGGAGAACACTTAAAGAACTAAAAATAGACCTGCCATTTGATCCTGTAATTCCTATTAGGTATATATCCAGAAGACCAAAAACCACACTACAACAAAGATATTTGTATCAGAATGTTCATTGCAGCCCAATTCATAACTGCTAGGTCATGGAAGAAGCCCAAGTGACCATCGATCCACAAATGGATCAATAAATTGTGGTATTTGTACACTATGGAATACTATGCAGTCATTAAGAAAGATGGAGACTTTACCTCCTTCATGTTTACATAGATGGAACTAGAAAATATTCTTCTTAGCAAAGTATCCCAAGAGTGGAAGAAAAAATATCCAATGTACTCAGCCCTACTATGAAACTAATTTATATATATATCCCTTTTAGCCCAGGAATATGGGGAGAGGGGAGAGGGGAGAGGGGAGAGGGAGCGGCAGAAAGGGGGGAGGGTGATTGATGGGATCATGCCTATGGTTAATTCTATAAAGGTACATGTGAATCTCTCTAAATGTAGAATATAATTGTCTTAACATAATAACTAAGAAAAAGACATGAAGGCTATGTTAACCAATTGGACGAAAGTATTTCAATTGTATACAGAAACAGTACACTGTACCCCATGATAGTATTAATGTATACTGCTATGATTTAATAAAAAAATTATTTAAAAAATAATAAAATAATAATAAAAAAAAAGAAGTTGCTCTCAAAGGGCTGGCAATTTTGGAGGCCATCTCAGAATTCTGCCTATGACACCAGCTATTTGCAACTTTCTGCATTTGTACACTCATCCCTATCCTGCTTCTTATTTACATACTTGTTACATATATATATATATAATATATAAAATACATACATATATATATATATATATTCTGAGATAGAGTCTCGCTTATCACCCTCGGTAGAGTGCTATGCCATCACAGCTCACAACAATCTCAAACTCTTGGGCTCAAGCAATTCTCTAGCCTCAGCCTCCTGAGTAGCTGGGACTACAGTTGCCCACTCCAACACCAGGCTATTTTTAGAGATAGGGTTTTACTCCTGCTCAGGCTGGTCTCAAACCTATGAGCTCAGGTAACCTACCCACCTTGGCCTCCCAGAGTGCATGTTTGTTACATATTTACTTTCTCCTCTACACAGGAGTTGTTTCCCTTCCTAGAAGAAAAAGGTTCTTTCCAGCCCCAGAGATAAGGGAGTTCGCAACTCTTTTCATAGTCCGTTCCTTGCACTCTGGTGTCTTAAACCTACATCCTAGTTACCATATGAAATTTGTAAAACTGCTAACTGTGTATTTCTACAGTACTGATAATGTTGCCTACCATCTGAACCTTATGACTGGAATTTGAAATAACAGTCCTAGAGACTATCAAATCCTGGGAACTATGCCAATAGAGTCAGAGGCAAGCTAGGGTGGTTTCTTTTAATCAATCAGTGTTAGGGTAGCACACCCACCAGAAACAATAAACACTGAGCCTTGGAAAGTTCCCCCTCTGTCCCTTGCAATCTGCCAAGTCAAGGTTCCTTAGAATTGCCAACTAAAGGATAGAGAAAGGTTTTCTCCAAGAAAACCTTCTCCTCTCTCCTTCTTTCTCTCCATAGAATACAATATTTCCATTTGGCAAAAGCTTACAGGTGCATCAATCAAATGCAAACATTGGTAAAATGAGGAGATATAAGAAACTAAGCATATCACAATCTCATACAAACTTTCATTTATCTTTGAATAGCAAAATAAAATGGCTTTCACTGCTCCCCCCCCCCAAAAAAAAAACAAGAAAGAAAAAGAAAACCATCTGACCAGTTGTTGTAATTGGCCTAAGCCAGTTGTTTGGATATTGCAGAAGTAGTTAGAGGTAGCAACCAAAAATCTGATTTAGGCGAGGTTTAGCAGCAGCCCCACAGTCATGATAAGAAATAACAGTGACAGCAAGCTCAGATGAATTTTTCCACACATACACACATTACATTTCATCTATCAGAAGAAAAAAATAATTTGTGCAATGTATTCTGTGGTATTTGGTGAAGCACCAGCTCTCTACCCTTATAAACTCATTTTCACTTTGCATAAAATATCACCAGAGACTGACTCCAGTAACAATGGGATCCTGTTACCCTTTTGGTCAGAATTCTCTAATGTAGTGGCTGGATACAAAGCCAATTGGCAATCAGGTCATGAGTTCCATTCTCATGGTTATAAACTGCAAGACTCATTAATGGATCTCCCCCTCTGTTCATGCATGTTGGGTATTTTTAAAAATATTTTAGGCAGTCCACACAAATTGAATGCTAATTACACCAAAAGAGAACTCAGCTATAATGATGCTGATTAATAGAATACTAGTTTTACCAATGGAAATCCATTGTTTTAAAAACATTGCCCAATATAATTATTAAAACCTTTGGTATTGGGCAAAGATAAAAATCATAGAAACACTTGTAGTTGCCTTTGCCTAAGTGTAGGCTTTCTAATAGAATGCTAGAAGTTCTGCACTCTAGTAGGATAACTGACCTATTAATTTCTGAAGGAAAGACACATACCATATGGAGGTATCAGTACAGTAGGAATTACCTGATGGCGACCACTTCCGTGTGTTGACCAGTTTATTACAGTCCCTTGGGAGATCAACTTACAAGGTTCTACTGTATCTAATTTACAAAAAGACCTTTAGGGAAAGATAAGTGTTGCCTCCTCTTACCCATCAGATGAATTCTTATTAACCTTGTAAGTCTCAGCATACATACTGACTCCTTCATAAAGCCCCATCTGACTTGCCAGGGGCCTCTCTGTAGCCCACAGGATGGCTGTAGCTTGTACATACTCCTCAGTGTAGAACAGTGGTTCTCAACTTGTGGGTTGTGACCCCTTTGGGGGTCAAATGACCCCTTCACAGGAGTCGCCTAAGACCATTCTGCATATCACATATTTACATTACAATTCATAACAGTAGCAAAATCACAGTTATGAAGTAGCAATGAAAATAATTTTCTCTTTGGGGGTCACCACAACATGAGGAACTGTATTAAAGTGTTGCAGCATTAGGAAGGTTGAGAACTACTGGTGCAGAAAAATCTCATAATTAATTGTTAGCTCATCTATTGTCCAGCTGAGTGGTTTTCATCCTTGCATTCATAATCTCTAGCTCAATGTCTCACACACAATATGTGCTGGAAATGTGTGCTTAATGAATAATTAATTGCTGGACCAATGGAAAAGGACCTTGGCCAGATGGCAGGAAATGGGAGAATGGGCTGATAAATATATCCGTGGGGGATAGAGCAAGGAATTTCTTTTCTTCTAAAACTAATGATAAGAAAGTAAGATTATAAAGCATATGTAAATAAGATAGTGTGTAGGTTTGGGCATGGAACATTAAAAAAATTCATTTCTTGTTGTGAAATAGAAGACACACTGGATGGAGAGGGTATTAGAAATGGGCAGAATGCTCTCAAAGTAGTGCTGATTTAAAAGAGTTGTTGTGAGGAATGAAAAAACACACAGCTGAAAACACAAAAGATAATCTTTCAATGACACTGAGAACCTTAACTGCAGCTGGAGACCATTAATTTAAATAACAACAATGCAAAAGTGCTCAACCACTTGGGGCAAGTGTAAAGACCACTCAGTTAAACAAACACTACCCCAAGTAGAGTAGGTGCCATCAACAGTGTACTTAGAAATATGCTCACTGAATGATAATTTCTCACATTGTCTATTCATAATTCATGGACAACTTATCAGAAGAAAACGGAATTAATTAAAACATAAAGAGTTTCTCCATTAACAGACATTGGGCACTCCTCCATGGTCATGAATTTTGAAAAATACACGGGGCGGCACCTGTGGCTCAAAGGAGTAAGGCACTGGCCCTATATGCTGGAGGTGCTGGGTTCAAACCCAGCCCCGGCCAAAAAACGCAAAAAAAAAAAAAAAAAAAAGAAAAGAAAAAAAGAAAAATACACAAGGATAATGATGTGAGGCTGTTCTCATAGAGAAACAAAAGACTCGTTAATTTATTTTTCTAGGGAATATAAAACTATTAACCACTGTTCATCATTATTTACAATAAAGTGAACAATATACAGTTGGATAACATTCTGATTATTATGAAGTTTTTGTTTGTTTGTTTTATGGCTTCTGCTCGACCAGTAACCCAAATGCTGAAAAATTTGAGTCTACATGTAAGGAATGAGTTGGGGTAAGGAAAAAACATGCAGGTCAATAGTTTATTATTATTATTTATTACATTTGTATAATTTTTATTTTTGATGTTGTAAATTAAGTTTTTTAAATTAAATCATAACTGTGTACATTAATGAATTTATAGGGCACAATGTGCTGATTTTATATACAATTTAGTGTGCTTACATAAAACTGGTTAACATAGCCTTCACCTCACTTACTTATTATTTGTTGTGTTAAGACATTTACACTCTACCCTTGATAGTTTTGACATGTACCCTTGCATTGTTCACAATAGTGAGGTCCCATCAATTACCCTCCCTCCTCTGGGCCTTCTCCCTCTTCTTCTATCTCCCTCCTCTTCCCTTCTTCATTCAGGACTATAGTTGTGTTTTATCATTTGTATGAAAGTGTAAGTGATTATATATTGGTTTCATAATAGTACTGAGTACATTGGATACTTTTTCTTCCGTTCTTTGGATACTTTACTAAGAATATGTTTCAGCTCCATCCATGTAAACATAAAAGATGTAAAGTCTCCATCATTTTTATGGCTGCATAATATTCCATGGTATACATATTCCACAATTTTTTAATCCATTCATGGGTCAATGGGCACTTGGGCTGCTTCCATGACTTAGCAATTATGAATTGGTCTGCAATAAACATTCTGGTGTAAATATCTTTGTTGTAAAATGGTTTTTGGTCATCTGGATATATACCTAGTATAGGAATTGCAGGATTGAACAACAGCAGGTCTACTTTTAGTTCCCTAGGTGTTCTCCAGACTTCTTTCCAAAAGGGATGTATTAGTTTGCATTCCCACCAGCAGTGCAGAAGTGTTCCCTTCTCTCCACATCTATGCCAACAACTGTAGTTTTGGGATTTTGTGATGTGGGCTAATCTTACTAGAGTTAGATGATATCTCAAAGTAATTTTGATTTGTATTTCTCTGATGATTAAGGATGATGAGCATTTTTTCATGTGTTTGTAGGCCATGCACCTGTCTTCTTCAGAGAAGCTTCTGTTCAAGTTTCTTGCCCACAATGAAATGGGATCACTTGCTCTTTTCTTATTGATTAGAGTTCTCTGTGGGTAACCTACAAATATCTTCTCCCATTCTGAGGGCTGTCTTCTTGCTTTACTTACTGTGTTCTTGGCTGTGCAGAAGCCTTTTAGTTTGATCATATCCCAGTAATATATTTTTGGTGTTGCCTCAATTCCCCGGGGGCCCTCCTCATAAAATATTCTCCTAGGCCAATTTCTTCAAGTGTTTTCCCTGCACTCTCTCCTTGTATATTTATAGTTTAATGTCTTAAGTTTAAATCTTTTATCTAGTGAGAATCAACTATTGTTAATGGTGAAGGTGAGGGTTCAGTTTCAGTCTTCTACAGGTCACCAGCCAGTTCACCCAGCACCATTTGTTAAATAGGGAGTCTTTTCCCCACTGAATGTTTTTGATTGGCTTACCAAAGATCAAATGATGGTAAGTAGCTAGTTCATCTCTTGGTTCTCTACTCTGTTCCATACATCTACCTCTCTGTTTTTGTGCCAGTACCATGCTGTTTTGATTGCTATTGATTTATGGTATAGTCTGAGGTCTGGTAGCATGATTCCTCCTGATTTGTTTTTATTTCTGAGTAATGTCTTGGCTAATTGAAGTTTTTTTCTGATTCCATATAAAATGAAGTACTATTTTTTCCAGATTTTTAAAGCATGACAATGGTGCTTTAATAGGGATAACATTAAATTTGTAAATTGATTTGGGTGCTATGGACAGTTAACAATGTTGATTCTTCCCAGCCACGAGCATGGTATGTTTTTCCATTTGTTAACATCTCCAGCTATTTATTTTCTCAGAGTTTCATAGTCCTCTTTATAGAGATCTTTTACATCCTTTCTTAGGTAATTTCCCAGATATTTCATCTTCTTTGGCTTTAGTGTAAAAGGAATAGATCCTTGACTATTTTTTTTCAACTTGACTATTATTAGTATATATAAAAGCCACTAATTTTTAATTATCGATTTTGTATCCTGAGATAATGCTGTATTCCTTGATCACTTCTAAGAGTTTTGTAGTTGAGTCCCTGCAGTTTTCCAGGTATAAGATCATATCATCCATGAAGAGTGAGAGTTTGATCTCCTTTGACCCCATTTGGATACCCTTGATTGCCTTTTCTTGCCTGATTGCAATGTCTAAGACTTCAATTACTATGTTGAATAGCAGTGGAGACAATGGGCATCCTTGCCTATTTCCTGATCTGTGTGGAAATGTTTTCAATTTTATCCCATTCAATGTGATATTGGCTGTGGGTTTGCTGTAGGTGGCCTCTATCAGTTTAAGAAATGACGCATCTAAGCCTATTTCCTTCAGTGTTCTGATCATGAAAGGATGCTGGATATTATCAAAGGCTTTTTCTGCATCAATTGAGAGGATTCATTTTATTGATGTAATGTATTATATTTATAGATTTACATATATTGAACCAACCTTGTAACTCTGGGATAAAACCACCTTGTCATGTTGTATAACTTTTTTGATGTGTTGTTGAATTCTGTTTGCTAGGATCTTATTGAATATTTTGCATCAATATTCATTAAAAATATTGGTCTATGATTTTCTTTCCTTGTTAGGTCCTTTCCTGGTTTGGGAATCAAGGTGATATTTGCTTCTTAGAATGTGTTGGGAAGTATTCCTTCTTTTTCTATGTTTTGGCAAAGGTTATGTAACACAGATACTAGTTCCTCTTTAAAGGTTTGGTAGAATTCTGAGGGGAATCCAACTGGTCCCAGAATTTTCATTTTGGGAGAATTTCATATAGTTGATGCTATTTCAGTGCTTGATACAGGTCTATTCAAAATTTCCAGTTCTTTCTGGCTGAGTCTAGGAAGGTAGTGTATTTTCAGGTATTGCTCCATTTCCTCCAGATTTTTATATTTCTGAGAATAGAGGTTTTTTGTAGTAATCATTAGGGATTTTTTTAATTTCTCAGATGTCTGTTGTTATTTCTCCTTTATCATTTCTGATTAATGATATTAGGGATTTTACTTTTCTGTTTCTGGTTAGGTCAGCCCAAGGTTTATAAATTTTGTTAATCTTTTCAAAAAACCAACTTTTTGATTCATTGATCTTCTGAATAATTCTTTTGTTTTCGATTTCATTTAATTGTGCTCTAATTTTGGTTATTTCTTTTCTTCTTCTGGGTTTGGAGTTGGAATATTCTTCCTTTTCCAGTTGCTTGAGATAATCCATTAAGTTGTTGACTTCCTCTCTTTCTGTTCTATTGATGATAGTTTCCAACGCTATAAATTTCCCTTTCAGGACTGCCTTTGCAGTATCCCATAGGTTTTGACAATTTGGGTCTTCATTATCATTTTGTTCCAAAAGTTTAGTGATTTCCTTCTTAATCTCATCTTTGATCCAGCTATCATTCAGCATAAGGTTATTTAGTTTCCATGACTTTGTTTAAGTATAAAGATTCATGTTGCTGTTGAGTTTTATTCCATGATGGTTCAAGAAGATACAAGGAATAATTTCTATTCTTTTAAATTTGCTGAGTTAGACTTGTGACATAAGATGTGATCAATTTCGGAGGATGATCCATGGACTGATGAGAAGAATGTGCATTCAGTTTTATTATAATGCAGGAAGATATGAAATTTTTCAAATCTGGTAGCATTTGTTTTATAAATTGAGGAGCATTCTGGTAGGGTGCATAAATGTTAATTATCAAAATCTCTTCATTTTCAGTGTTTCCTTTGACAAACATGTAATGTCCATCATTATCTTCCTTATCTTTGTTGGTTTGAAACCAATTTTATCTGCAAATAAAATTACAACCCCAGGTTTTTTCTTATTTCCATTTGCCTGTATTATAGATGTCCATCCCTACACCCTGAGTCTTTTTTCATCCTTTAAGGTAAGATGAGACTCTTGTATGCAACAGATATTTGGTCTGAGTTTTTGTATCAAATCAGCCAACACGTGCCACATTAGAGTACAATTTAAGACATTCACATTAATTGAGAGAATTGATAAGTATGGCAACGTTTTGAGTATCATATTTTTCAAATGTCCAGTGGATATTTTTAATCCTTTTAATTGTGGATGTTTGGGTTTGTTCAGGGCTTTCTGGGTGAGTTTACTCTGATGGTAGACCATTGAGCTGATCATCGGGGAGGATAGGTCTAAGAATATCCTGGAGATCTGGTTTAGTTATGACAAGTTTCTTCAACATGTGTAAGTCAGTAAAGTATTTGATTTCTCCATCACAAATGAAACTCAGTTTAGCTGGATATAGGATCCTGGGATGAACGTTGTTTTGTTTTAGAAGATTGAAGGTCGATGACCATCCTCTTATAGCTTGAAGGGTTTTGGTTGAGAGATCTGTAGTCATTCTAATATTAATCCCCTTGTAGGTTATACTTTTCTTATATCTGGCTGCTTGCAGAATTTTCTCCTTCATATTAACTTTGGCAAATTTAATTACAATGTATCTAGAAGATACTTTATTTGGATTGAGTCATCATGGGGTTCTGAAAAAGTCTACTGTCTGCATTTCTGTATCTCTTACCATGCTTGGGAAATTCTCCTACATAATATTTTGCAGTAGAGCATCTATAACTTTAGGACCACCCTCTTCTCCATCAGGAATTCCTATAAGATGAATGTTTGATCTTTTGGAGTGGTCCCACAGCTCTCTCAGGGAATGATCAGTTTATGCTCTCCATCTCTTTGCCTCTTTGAGTGTTAGAGAACGTTCAAAAGCTTTGTCTTCAATTTCAGCAATCCTTTCTTCTGCCTGTTCACCTCCATTACTGAGGGACTCGACTGTACTTTGGAGCTCCTAGAATAGCTTTTTCAATTCCTTGAGCTTTGCTATCTCTATTCTCATTGTGTCCAAATCCTTGGCTATTTTGTCTTTTTAATTTATTGATTTTGTGAGACAACTTTTGTACAACTATTTGGATTTCAATTTCCATCTTTTCCTCTGTTCTATTAATTGTATTAGTCATCCTTATTCTGAATTCTGAAATTTCAGCCATTTGTTTATGAGTAGCATCTTCTGTTGTATCTCCTTTGTCATTCCTTGGAGGAGTTGATCTACTCTGATTATTCATGCTTCCAGAGTTTTTCTGCTGCTTTCACCCAGTGATTATTTTTCACAATTTGGCTAGTGAATCTGATAGGGTGAGATTGGATTGAGGGCCCCAGGAGTTGTTATCAAAGAGCTGGGACTGGTGACAGTGGTTTTCCCCCTACAAATTTACAAAGATCCCTTTCAGTCCTACAGCCAGAGACTCTGAGGACCTGAATGGTGTGATGGGGCTAGGTGGCTCTGTCTTGTATTCAGCCAGCCTCTATCTAATCCCAGTGAGTCAGCGGATTTGGGCTGAAATCTCAGCTGGGGAAAGATACAAACAACTGAG
The DNA here is from genome assembly GCA_963574575.1 of Galagoides demidoff. Lineage (NCBI taxonomy): Eukaryota > Metazoa > Chordata > Mammalia > Primates > Galagidae > Galagoides > Galagoides demidoff. The sequence goes on along the minus strand of CAUYQV010133137.1, from coordinate 2,762 downwards.
ACACACACACACACACACCCCCAGTGACAATTGGAAGATGAAAATCAGTCCCTCCCACTACAACACACCCAGAGTTCAAACTTGGAAGGTCCCCAAGTGGCTGGCCCAGATCAAGAGTTCCAAACCAATTGTCCCAGGCAGCACAATCACTGCTGAACTCTCCCAGTTGAGAGGTCAGCAACCTCTCAAGATCTCCAGCAACCAGATAGCAGGGGTCCACCGGCAGCTCAAGTGTGACTCCCTCTGGTGCACAATGGAGTCAGGAAAGCCTACCCAGCAAAAGAGTTAGTCCAGGGGGTTGGCACCTCCTTCTCTGCCTTACTCCACAGCCACACCCTGTCACTGGTAACCCCATGGGGCTGTGGCTTAGTTTCCTCCAATGAGCAAATGCACCAGGGATATGTGCCTGCCAGAGTCAAAGGAGAGTTAGGCACTGGCCTCCTCATCCAGACCATGGCATTATGCCACTAGCAGGCAGGAGGAGCTCAAGCCCAGCTCCCTCTGATGCTTAATGAAAACTGGGGAGTGTTCCCCTCCCCAGTTCTGTCTTGAGCCAGCAGTTACTATCACAGCACATTTTTCTCTCCCTCAGAGTCTATGCCTCTGCCCTAGTTGCACTCCTCCTCTAGTACCCCTGTGGGGTGAGGTCCAGCTCCCTCTGGGGGTCCACAGAATTGGGGAGGTATCTCTCCAAAATCTGACCCCAGCAGGAGTGCGCCACCACTGCTGCCACTATCCCACCACTGCCACACACTTTTGTGGCACAGGGCCAGTCACTCTCCCCCTGCATCTCCCACTTCCACTCAAGTCACAGTTTCAGTGCAGCTGTGCCACTGCCCATGAAATGTCAGTCCCCACAAGGAATCACCAGATACTCTGGGCTTTGCAGGGGGAAGGCCTCCAAATGACCACCCAGTGAGGTGGGAAGGGTGGAATGGGAGTTCAGATGGTAGGAAAAATATTTGTTCAACTTTTATGCCAGGCAAGAGAATACCCAGGCTCATAGTGGGCCTTCAGCAGCTCTCTCCTGTGGGTTGAAACAAGAAGTCTTCTATTTATTGCTCACTTGTAAAGAGGACACAGTGAGCCACTCTCTTGGGGGAGGGAACAGACTCTTGTCCTCTTAGAGATAGATTTTGTACCTGAAATTTGTTTCCTTGGAGTTGCAGCTTGCCTCAGCAAGGATGATGTGCACTCATCAATCTTCCCTTTCAGCTCAGCTCCTGACCTTCAGCTTTATTGGGTTCATTTTGACCATTATCTCTCCCTCTGGACAGAAGTCTCTGTTGAAAGCTGGCTCCCGTTGGCCATCTTACCTCCTCTCCCCAGGTAAATGGTCTAGGTTACAAAGTTTATTCACACATTTATGTCAGCAGGTCTGAAACTCCCAACTAGAGGAATCTTTAATGATCATTTAACTAAATCTTATTTGTTTACCTCATTAGAACACATCAGGATTTGTCTAGTTTCTTCATCTGGGTGGGAAGGTTATTGGTAACGATAAAGCTTTTTTACTTTTAGAAATTTGGTAAACACAATTTTGCATTTATATGAATATACATATAGATAAAGATTCTGATATGGCTGCCTTTAAATTATCCATTTAAATTGTCAAATTAAGAATCAACTCTTTAATTTATAACATTATGGCTTCAGAAAAATTTTCTATTCTTACATTGCTCAGAATGATGGTATTGCAGACACCAGTCATTCAATACCAGAATGATGCTATTGGTTTTTGTTTTGGTGAATATTTAAAAACAAAGAAAATCATTTACCTATGCATGTTACATATACACATACAGAAAATTTTTTTTAAAAAACCCAGAATGGTCCCTAGGCATGGAGTTAAACACAAGTTCTTATTGAATAATGATTATGTAAATTTCCCTTAGAATTTAGAAAATCTGTTCTCTAATGCAGAGGAAATTATATACCATGGTATCAGAGAAGACTTATTTATAATGGTGAAGAAGCTTAGCTCCTACAAAGGATGGTATGCAAAAGTCCTTTTGGCCTAAAAGTATGATGTAAACTAAAATGTTATACCAAATGCCAGATTTGGATTATTATCACATTTTTAATAAAATTGGATAAATATAGAATTATTTTGCATAATTTTGAAATAACATTTTACCTTAGACATGTGAAATCTTTATCAAGAAATAAAATGTTTTCCACTGCTTTTCATGCTAGAAAAATGTGATTGATAAGAGTTACTAAATACTTATGTTGCCTTCTTAAAAAATAACTAACGAGATGCATTTTTAGAATTGCAAACAGCTAGATAATCATCATCAAATTCCTATCTCTTGCGTAGGTTGCAAACTGAAAAATGAAATCTTTTGTTGTCTTGTTTACATATCCTTAAAAGAGGGTATAAAGTGATTTATAGTTTCATCACTAGATATTTTGAAAATTGGTTAAATTCTACCAAGAATTTACAGAGCAACTGTCAATGTAAAACACAATCTTTCTTCCATTATTTTCTTACAGAAAATTTTGAAGTATGCTACAGTCGGCATTATTTTTTCCTAGAACATTTCTAATTGAACAAGGAAATCACTCAATGAATTAAAATTATTTCCCATGACCTATTCTTTAACTATTTCTTTCTTTCTTTCTTTTTTTTTATTGAATGGTAACTATGTACATTAATACACTTCTGGGGTACAGTGTGGGGTTTTCACATGCAATCCGAAATACTTCCATCAAACTGATCAACACAGCCTTCATGTCATTTTCTCAGTTATTGTTTTAAA
>CAUYQV010133135.1:0-42680 GCA_963574575.1 Galagoides demidoff | reverse complement strand
GTGAAATCACTAACCACCAATCAAAAGTGTACCCGTACCCGACCCTGCCCCTCTTGCTTTCTGTACCCCATAAAAACTTTCTCCACCCTGGGTTCGAGGCTCTACCTTGGTGTGTGCACCAGGAGAGACCAAACCCGGGTTTGCATAAACCTCACCTCATGCCTTTTACATCGGAGTTTGTCTCGGATTTGTCTGGTGGGGATATTTGGGAGTATTTTTCGGGCACAACAGTATCTGTGTTAAATTCTTACTGAATGTTTGAAGGTATATAAGATAATCAGTAAAGTCAGGCCTAGTCGCTGACCTGAGCGAGTCTCAACCTCCCTTCAAATCAATCATCTCGTCTACAGTTCCTTTTCCTTGCATCTCTAATCAGAGGCTCTGAGAATACCTTCATAAGCTGATCAGAACTACCAGGCTGATTTTCAGTCAGTTGCTGTGGTGATAGCCAAGCAGGGCAAATTTGCTATAAACCCCATCTGGTGCTGTTAAACCCCAGATTCAATTCAAGCGCCACTCTGAGAGTCCGAATATTGCTGCAAAGGCACGAGGAGTTTTATTCATTCAAGCTCAGAGCTGGGCTGCCCTTTAAGAAAAAGCGGGAACAGCCCTTGCAGACTATTCAGAAAGTCCCTTTATACCTCTCCCTCATCCCTCCCATTAGACCATCCCACCCCATCCCTTTATTGGTAGGTAAACCATGTCTGTCCTAAACTAACAGGTACAGGGTGGTCGTGTTCAGGGTTGATTGGCTCAGGATGAGTCTTCTTTGTCTCGGGTGAGCAAATGAGAAGGAAGGGATAAAGGTCGCAAGTGGGGCAAGTGCAGAGTAGAGTGAAGAGTGCAAAAAGGGGAGGGGGTCGCAAGTGGGGCAAGTGCAGAGTAGAGTGGCAAGTGCAAAACGGGGAGGGGGTCAGGATGTGGGCTGAGTGCACAAGGGGGCTAGTGGGACAAAGGGGAGGGGGTCAGGATGTGGGCTGTAACACCTAGGTATGATAAGGTCCTTGGTATGCAGCGGCCTATTGTTCTGAATAAACAGCAAAAGGAGGTAGTTTGACTTGTGACTTGATTTAATTAGTTTGGCTCCTACAGTGCTTCCATGACATGTAAACCACCTAGATTCAAGCTCAGTGCTGAAATCTTGCTTAGTGGTGCTAAGAGCTAAACAGGTCCCCATGATTACTTCTCAAAGCATTTAAAGAATAAAAATAGACATTTAAACAATAGCTAGGGAACATTATATAAAATTTAAGACTAGTGTCACAATCTTTAACAATAAATTGAATAACAAGCATGTATTTATGCCAGATTAAAATGTATTGTTTTTCTTTTTCTAAACTTAGATTCTTCTTTTATCTGTTCAGTTTAAAAATCATGTTTAACCTATGGGCAAATCTCAGTATAAGAGAAGTTAGCAAGTAATTGAAAAATAAAGCAGATAAATGTCTTACATTATCAATTTGCATCTTTCCATAACTGTTTCTTAGAGGAAAAAAAAAAAAAAAACAAGAAAAAAACAAGAGTACCTATCCAGTGGATTGATCCACTGGTCCACAGTGGGAGCACATAGAAATCAAGACACATTTTTGCAATTTCCTCTTCTTTGCCTGTTTCTCACCAGTAGGATTACCAAAAAGGCAAATATCATTCACTGTTTGACAAACAAGAACAATGGAGGCATTAAAGGGTATTTGAACAAATATCTTAGTGATACCTGTTCAGCTTCCCAGCAAAGTAGTCAAGGAAGGCAGCTTTTTACAAGTCTCTTGGAAGTGCTTTGGAAAGACAATGACAGAGCATCACAAAATTAGGGAAAGTCCCTTTAGGTTTCCAACTGGATATTTAGAAAAAGAGCCACAAAAATCTTAATGACAATAAAAATCCTGCACATAAATTGCATTTGTTGAAAAAAATCAACAGCCTTATAATGTTAAGGCTGTTGTATTATAAAATTTTATATATTCCAGGTTTTTGGAAATCTTCCCATAAAACAACTACTGCATTAATGTTGATAGAATAGATCCAAGTTCTTTGGAATCTTAAAAAAAAAGGAAATATCAAAAATTACTCTGGTAGGGTTTTACTGACAGCATAACTAGAAGAACATAATAATAAAAGAGCTATAAAAAGAATCAGCACTGACTTGGAGACTTGCATCCAACCCAAGATCACCTGTAGAGATTAGAATCATTTCATAGTTCAATACCTTCTGCAGTTCAACAAGCTTTTATAAAGAAGAGGCAGCAGTTTTGATCAATAACCAGGAATAAGATAATAATGAAGAAATGTCATTTTGGAACTTTTACAGCAGTTTTGCAACATATGTTTTAAATTTCACAACCTATGTTTTTACCTTTTTATAAAAAGAGCAAGGAAAGGTTACCCCCCAAATGTCATTATTCCTATAAGTATCATGAATTAATTAACTAAGTATCACCTATGTTCAGAAGATCATGTGATGAATGTAACATGGCTCCTGTTTTCAAGTTATTCACAGTATTGATAGAGAACCACACACATTAATGAACACTTATTATTATTATTACAGTGTCCTTAAGTTCATTAATATCTAGGTACAAAGTCATGAAGGAAGTAACATGACAAAATAATTATGTCAAGTTGACAAGATATCACCTGACAGTAATAATTACGTAACAGTAAGAAATAGAATTACAAACACATGCCACTTACTGTGGTTATAACTGCATTTTGTACATTAACTCATTTAATTGTCAGAATAATCCCAAAATAGGTACTGATGCTACCCACATGGTGAATGAGAGGAACCTGGTAAAGAACAAGGTCACATACTTGTCCTAGATTACGGTTCTTGAATGATGGAGCAAGAACTCAGATTCAAGCAATCTTGATTCAGAATCTGTGCTCTTAGTCAAAATAAATGATGGAGGAGGCAACATTTGAATAGGTATTAAAGGGGAGGAAAAATCTTTCCCCCAAAGAAAGGAAAGTAGGATGGAAAGGCAAGTGTGTAAAATAGCTATGGCAGTTGGTGGCACAAGCAGTCTTCAAGTCCAAAGGAGTTATTGTGAAATGGGTATTAAGGCAGTGCCAATCTATCACTTTCTTCCATCTGCCTTTTTGGAGTTCTGTCCTACAACTTTCATACATTCCTTCCTCATTAACTTTCCATGTTATTCTGTAAATGACGTGAATCACTGATGTGGACTATCCTAGACACTTTGGAATCCTTCCATGATCTTTAGAGACCACAAGGAAAAATGGTGGAAACCCTGATGATTGTTAACAGAGTGCACATCTTATTAAAATAAGTTAATAATATATATTCTATGCAATTTAATACTGACTTAAAAGGGCAAGTTGAATCATGAATACCAAGATGTGGTTCCAGAATCAGTATTATTTCATATGATTCATTATTTGGAAAGTCAAAATAAGAACTTGCTTGTTAAGTTTTGGATGACAGGAAGTTTGGCATGGCTGATAGAATTTTGGATATGGTAGAATTAGAATTTGAATTAATTTTGATGAATCAAATAAATATTCAGCTTTTTATTAGATTAATAAGACCAATTAAGAGTCTACTTTGGTTATAAAATAAAAATATGGACAGTTGCTGGCTAAGAGTAAAATTGTAGAAAGAAATCTGAGATTCAAGGACAAGCTAAAGGCCATTAGTGTTTTGTTTATATTCATTCAGCAGAAGTCCAGATTTACGTTTGTAATGAAGAACACCATAATTTCATTTACATATTTATGATTTATGAAATGTATTTGAAACCTATCTAGGCTTACCTTAAAACAGCAAATCCATTTCTGTCAACAAAGCTGTAAAAGTAACTTAATAGGTCCCATTTATACCAATCGACATGAGTCTTTCTTTAAGTTAGATATTTGGAACAATTTTTGCAATGAATTGCCATATTACTACACCAAAGAGAAGTTTTAATGGAGATAGGTAACTATATTCTTAAGAATAGGATTTTAAATTCTGGACGGTTTACTTCACTAGAATTAAATTGGGACATGATTCACATCCTATCTCCAGTACTGAAATCTGCAAAGCTGCTTACACAGTTAAATCCTGTGTCATCAGAGAACTCCCACTGAACTGGTGATTATCTATGTAATATATTCTAATGTACTGAGTAACCATAAAGATAATGTTGATTGTTCATTTTACTGACTTCTTAAAGGGATTGAGTGAAAAAATTATACAGTAGTGTTCATTCTACAAAATCTGCTTTTATCAAAAAAATTTGGAATTAAGAAATGTAATTTTGATTATTTGTTTGGAACAGATTTTCTTATCTAGGAAAACATATTTGAAATCAGAGGATTAATCTAATTATCTAAACATTTTAATTCTACAGACTTTTTAGAAATACATTAGAAACTTTGATCATTACATTTCTTTATAAATCAACTTTTAAAAAAAGAATAAACAGATGTATTGATTACTACAAACATAATACTCAAGAACTCACCAAATGGGTTAAGTGTATTTTTCATATTACAATTTTACTTTACAATAAAAATCTAAAATTCTTAATCAATAAACATCTCTATGGAAATATAAATTACTGACTTTAGAAAATTTTAAAATTCATTATGTTGTCTTTCCTTTTTAAAAATATTAAATAATATCTGCTATTGATACCAAAATATTATTTGTAAACAGAATTTTACTTGGGCTTATATGTAACCTAAACATATAGGAATGTTTCAAACCCCAACATTTGTTCATTTCGATAAGGCTTGCATTTTGACTTGGGAAGAAGGATAGATGGAACAGATGGAACCGAGTGAATTAAAGATAAATACTACTCAGACTCTTTGCTTTTTTAAAATTTTGATGATGAAGGCATTATTAGCAACATAGTGATAGCAGTTTAACCCAGGAGAGTGAATTTTTGTCATAATTCCCCTACTCTATTTTCCATTGCTCTAATTCTGACCTCCTCCCTTAAGAACCTAAATTATAAGAAGCAAGATTTTAATAAAATGCTACAGAATTAGACTATTTGAATTTCATTTTTTCTCCAGGAAACACAGCTGATTGAAGATAAGAAAGTTACTGCAAAAATACCTGGGCGTTGTGGTGGGCACCTGAAGTCCTGGCTACTTGGGAGGCTGAGAAACAAGAGAATCACTTAAGCCCAAGAGCTGGAAGGAGGTTGCTGTGAGCTATGATGCCATAGCACTCTACCAAGGGCAACAAAGTGAGACTCTGTCTCTAACAACAACAAAAAAAAAGAAAGAAAGGAAAGAAAGAAAGCTACTGCATTCAAACACTTGTGATCTCTCCTTGGGTCTGTAATTGTATCCAGACTTCCTTTTGACATCTTGGAGAGCTCCAGGCCCCTTGGTATATTTAACAGCATGATACAGCTACCATTCCTAATGCCAAATTCTGCATTAGTGAGGGGTCTCCAGAAAAACAGAGCCAAGAGGAGGTACATACAAACATATATTATGAGGAATTGGTTCATACAATCATAGAGGTTGAGATGTCTCACAACCTGCCCTCTCTGAGGTAGAGACTTAGAGAAGCCAATGGTAAATTTCAGCCTGAGCCCGGAGCCAGAGAACCCCAGAGCCACTGGGGTAAACAGCAGTTCAAGGACAGGAAAAGACTGAAGATCCAGCTTCACCAGGCAAGCAGGAAGCAAAGTGGCAAATTCTTCCTTCCCCCATCTTTTCTTCTATCCAGGCCCTCAAAAGACTTCATGATGCCCTAACATATTGAAGGGAGAATTAAGTTTACTGAGCCCACCAATTCAGAAACATCCTCACAGTTATGCCCAGCGGAAAATGTTTAAGCTGGACACTCTGGCAAAGTTGAGTTGATACATAATATTAACCGTCACCTCTCAACAGTAGCTGTGTTGAAAGATCTTTATACATGCCAGGCACTTCTCTAAATGTATTAATTCATTTAATGCTAACAACATTATAAGTCAGTTGCTATTATTACTATGATTACAGTGAGGAAACTAAGGCACAGAGATGTTAAATAACTTGCCCAATGACACACAATAGTAGGAGAAGTCAGGATTCTAACTCAGGAAGACGAGCTCTAATGCCTAGAATCTTACTACCTTGTGTGCTGAGTAACCTTAGCAGAAGATACAGAAACACATCCTGTGAGATTCAAAGCTTTCTCCAGTACCTTTTATTAATGTTCTTTTTATGGTCATCTTGACTCCTCCAAAATGCCAGTGTTCATCCATACCACATCAAACCACTGTCTTCCTTGATTTTAACATAGGAAAAACCCATTTTAAAGAGTTTGTACATATGGTAAAAAGACTCTAAACATAGCCTCACAGAGCCAATCACTTCAAATGTAACATAAACATTACCATTCTCAGAATTTCTTTCTAGCTCCCTTATTCCAGGATAATGTCTAGCCTGGTTCCTCCTGACACTCCCTGTTTTTTTTTTTTATTAATTGATATCTGTATACATTAATGCAAACATGGGGTACATTGTGGTGTTTTCATATACAATTCGAAACACTTTCCTCAAGCAGGTCAACATAAATTTCATGTCATTTGCTTAGTCATTGTATCAAAACACTTATATTCTAGTTCTAGAAAAGTTCACTTGTACCCTTGTTAGACAGATATATAGGTGATCTTTCCAGTTACCCTCCTACCACCCAACCGCCGTCCTCCTCTCCCCTTGCCCACCTCCTCCCTATATTCTTGGGCTAGAATTAAGTTAGAACGGCACTCTGTAAATTTGACTAACTTATTTAAGCAAGTTATTAGTTTCCTTTGTTAAAAAAATAAGGACACTACATCATAAGAAACAAAATTAGCTAATATATATGGTACTGCTAAAATTAGTATATGTATATATCCTGATTGATAAGTACATAATGCTAATAAAATGTAAGGTTAAGGACTCAATAATCTAATTTCTGCCAAAATTTCGCCCAGGGGTCCCTTAAGTTTCTTCCTCCTTCTCTTTCACTTTTATATTCCTCTTAGGTCTAGTAAAAGGACAGGCAACACTACAGTACACAAATAAAATCAGCATTTGGGTGAAGACAAGAGTGTGGTATTCTCTTTCATTATTATAATGACATTTGCAAGGACTTTGAAGTGCAGAAAAAGCTGCTAATATTAACAAAAACTCATTTTTTCCGGGATGATAAAATAAGTCTGTGAGTTTCCCAGTATACAAGGAGCTCCTGACAGCATCTGAACAAGTGCCTGTCTCATACCTGTTACTCAATAAATGATTGGTAAACGACAATAAAAATTGATCTTATGATATGAAGAAAATGTTCAGCGTCTCTAATCATCAGGGAAATGAAAATCAAAGCCACAAGGAGATGTCACCTCACTCCAGTGAGAATGACTTTTGTAAAAATATCCCAAACAAAAGTTGCTGGTGGGGATGTAGGGAGAAAGGACCTCTTGTACACTGTGGGACTGCATCCTGGTACAACCTCTACAGAAAGGCATACAGAGATCTCTCAAAGAACTAAAAGCAGACCTACTATTTGATCCAGCAATATCACCACTGGGTATTTACCCAAAGGGGTGGGGGGAAGGCCTTATTATTAAAAAGACACATGCACTTGAGTATTTATTGTACAATTCACAATCACAATCCTTTGTCCGTTTACTTTAAATATAACATTTTTATATATAAAGTGGGTTTCTTGGAGACAACATGTAATTGAGTACTTCTCTATTCATTCTGAAAATCTCTGCCTTTTAAACCATTGGCACATTCAAGCTACTGATAGTCAAAGCAATTGTTGACATATTTGAATTAATGTCTACAATGTCTGGTACTCTGCTATTTGTTGCCTCTGTTGCTTGTTTCTCTTTTTATCTTCCACTCTTTCAATGCCTTTTGTGGTTTAAGTTGATTCTGGTTTTCTTCTCCTTTTTTAGCATGTTAGTTATACTTTTTTTCTGTTTTTTAGTGGTTATTCTATAGGTAACATGTACATTTATGGCTAATCCAAGTATACTTTCAAATAGCACTATACTTTGCTATTTCACAAGGAATAACAGATTAATCTTAATTCTGAATAATTATTCAACAGAATAATCTTAGTTCTCTTCCATTTCTTAAATTTTGGTATCATTTATTTTACTCATTAAAAACACATAAGCATATATATAGAGAGAGGGTGCACATATAATTTGTGTGCATTTACTATGTTAAGCTGTTTTGAATTGCACATGGACTGTATGTCCACCCTGTGTGTATATATACACAGGCATACATAATCAAATACATTGTTGCCTAACCTTCTCCCTTCCCACCCCTTCATTGATTTAATTCAGTTTTTCTCTCACACAGTGAAACAGATGTTAATCTACTAGTTTCAATTTAGTATTGAGCACCTGTGATGCTCATTTTTCCATTCTAGTGATACTTTACTTCGGAGAGTGTTCCTCAAATCCATCTGGACTGTTATGAAAGATAGAAAATCTCCATCTTTTATGGCTGAATGGTACTCCATGGTATGCATATACCACAGTTTATTGCAAATTCCCTTCCAAAGAGAAAAATGCGCGTGTGTATGGCCCACTTCCTGGGTGGAGGAAACAACTACAATTCGGACTTTACCTCACAAAGGCACAAACCTAATTGTATATTCCCTCATATTAACCTGAAGTTAAAAAGTTAAAAAGCAAATATATTGTTTGTATTATTTTTATTTAATTTCAGAATATTATAGGGGTATAAACATTTTGGTTCCATGAATTGCTTTTGTACAGTCTGAGTCAATGTTGTAAGGGTGCCACTCACCCGGATAGTGCACCTGGGACCTTTGTACCCATTAGGTGTGAAGTTTCCCCCCTTACCTCCCCAGCTGCTTTCTTTCTGCTGAGTTTTACTACTATATGTACACATGGGTGTTGATCGATTAGTTCCAATTTTATAGTGAGTACAGGCAGTGTTTTCCATGCCTGCTATACACTTTACTTAGAAGAATGGTCTCTAGAGCCATCAGGTTGTTACAAATCAAATGAGTTCACCATTTTTTATGGCTAAGTAGTACTCCATGGAATACATACACCCTGTTTTATTAATCCACTCTTACACTGATGGGTTAATTTCATGTCTTTGCAATTGTGCATCGTGCTGCAATAAACGTTCGCATGCAAGTGTCTGTTGGATGAATTGACTTCTTTTCCTTTGGGTAAATACCCTATAGTGGGATTGCTGAATAAAATCGTAGGTCTACTTTCAGTTCCTTACAGTATCTCCTTATGATTTTTCATAGAGGTTGTACTAGTTTGCAGTCCCAACAACAGTGTAGAAGTGTCCCTTGCCCTCTGCATCTATTGTTTTGGAATTTTTTTGATAAAAGTCATTCCTTACTGTAATTAGGCAAAACTTCCTTGTGGTTTTTATTTCAAAGCAAATACATTGTTGCTTTATTTTGAACAAGCTGTCTCTTACACCAATGAAGATCAAATAAAATAATTTTATTTAACCTTCACTTATTTATTTTCTGATATTCTCTTTTTCTTTACGTAGATTTGCATTTCTGATATATCATTTTCCTTCTAATGAAATTCTTTTAACATTTCTTACAAGCCAGTTCTACTTGCAAAAATCTCACTCCCTCTTTTTTTTTCTGACAAAATATTTAGTTTGCTTTCACTCTTGAAGGATAATTTTGCAAGGGACAGAGTTCTAGCATAAAGAGTTTTTTTTTTTTCCTCAACTCTTTATACACTTGAATCTATTCTCCTCTTGCTTGCATAATGTCTGAGGAAAAGCCAAATATAATTCTTATCTTTGCTTCCCTAGACGTATGTTCCCCTCCTACACCACTGGCTTTTTCAAGATGTTTTCTTTACCTTTGATTTTTTTTAAAGTTTGAATATAATATGCTCAATGGAGAATTTTGAGGGGGAGGGGAGTTGCATCCTCCTAGACGGAGTTTTCTGAACTTTCAGCATCTGTGGTTTGGTGTCTAATTTAATATGGGAAATTTTCGGTTATTACTGTTTCACGTATTGCCTCTAATTTTTTGTCTTTCATGAGAAGGATATCAAGGTTATCCATATGGGGACAAAAGAGGTCCAACTATATGATCTTATACCTAGAAAACTCCAAGGACTCAACCAAGAGACTCCAGGAATTGATATATAAAAACAACATCTCAGGATATAAGATCAATGCACACAAATCAGCTTTTGTATACACAAACAACAGTCAGGCTGAGGAGGGGCAAACCAATAACATAATGCCCTTCACAGAAGCATCAAAGAAGATGAAATATCTTGGCATGTTTTTAACAAAGGAAGTGAAGGATCTCATAGAGAGAACTATGAAACACTGAAAAAAGAAACAGCAGAAGACGTTAACAGAAAAACATCACGGTCATTGATTGCTAGAATCAACATTGTTAAAATCTCTATACTACCCAAAATAATGTAAAAATTCACTGTGATCCCCATCAAAATATCAAGGTCATATTTTGCAGATCTTGAAGAAATAGCTCTACGTTTTCTATGGAATCAGAAATGACCCCAAAGAGCCAATGCAATTCTAAGAAATAAGAACAATTCTGGAAGCAATACTTTGCCACACTACAGACTATATTATATAAAGGTTATAGTGATCAGACAGCTTATTATTGGCACAAAAATAGAGACTTAGACCTATAGAACAGAAGAGAGAATCTGGAGATGAAACCACCCTCATATTGCCATATAATCTTTGGTAAAGCAAAAAAAGGACAGACTGGCCAAAGACTCTCTATTCATAATTGGAGCCAGGAGAACTGCATCGCAAACATACAAGACTGAAACAGAACATGCATCTCTCACCACTGACAAAATTTAACTTACGATGGATACAAGATTTGAACCGAAGACACGAAACTATAGAAACCCTAGGAAAAAGTGTGGGGAAAACTCCTAGATGTCAGCCCAGGGAATGAATTTATGAAGAAGACCTTACTGGCAATCACAGCCATCACTAAAATTAAATAATGGAACCCAATCAAGTTAAAAATTTCTACAAAGACACATCAACAAAGAAATAAACAACCTAGGGGGAAGATATTTGTGTGCTACACAGAGGGCTGATAACCAGAATCTACAAAGAATTCAAGCAGATCAAGAAGACAGAATAAAAACAACCCAGTTAAAATTCAGACAAGATACATGAACAGAAACTTTTCTTCTGACCATAGATGAATGGCCAAAAACACATGAAAAAATGTTCGTCATCTCCAATCATCAGCAAAAGGCAAGTCAAAATCACAGTGAGACATCATCTAACCCTGTGAGAGTGGCTCTCAGCATAAAGTCCCAAAGCAACAGATGATGGCGTGGGTGCAGAGGAAAGGGAACACTCACACACTGTTGGTGGAACTGTAACCCAGTACAGTCTTTATGGAAAGTCCTATGGCAGTTCTTCAAAGAACTAAAAGTAGACCTACCGTTTGATCCTGAATTCCTACTGCTAGGTATTTGCTCTAATTTCAACATATTTGTACATTTTTGAATTGTCTTCTGTTATTTTTAAGTGTATTGCTTTATATGCAAAGTGCAACTTTGAGAGATTTAAATGGTTATGAGTTATTTGAAACTTGTTTTGTGCCCATATTATCCCTTATACATGTAGTGTTCCAGTACAGTTGAAAAAAATGTGTGTTCTGCTGTTCTTATGTAAAAAACCTCCACCAACTTGCTGTGGGCTATGGATGAGTCAGCATTTCCACAGCTTCTCACCCGCACTGTCTGTCTGGGTGGGGCCCCAGCCTCTCCAGTCACAAGTATAAGACATGGTTTTGAGAGTTTGATACCAAGGCTCAGGCTGTTTTGGGCTTAATGTTGCTGCAGTCTCCGCCTGGCTGGAGAGAGGGAAAGGAAACCAGAGTTCCAGCACTCTGAATGATGATGGGACCCACCATCCTACAGGATCTCAGGTGAACTCCAGTCCCCCAAAATTCCTGCCAGTACATCCTGTATTCTCCTTTAGAAGGGACCTCAGGCTCAGTGTTCCACTTTGGAAAACTAAGGAAAGACAGTGCCCTGCTTAAGGGCTAAATTTGGGCTAACATAGCCCAACACAGCTGAGGAGGGATTACAAAACCCAAGCTTTCAAATACACACTTAGGACCATTCTAATGACCCTGCTACAGATTGTAGTGAGACTGACACATGAGTGGATAATATCCTACCCAGCATCTTTCCAACACTGTGGAGAAGAGACCTTTCTCTTTCTGGTCATAGACCCAACATTCCATTTTGAGAGTTTAAAACTGGGAAGCCCAGGAAGGGATTTGGATGTGGGAACCTCCCTTCCTGAAACCATGCAATGCTATCGATATAACCAATTCTGCACCCATGCATGAATGTTGGCTGTGGGTGAGTTGTGGGACACTCATTTCTATGCTAGCATGGGGGCTACATCTCTGATAGTAATGTGTTCACCATGCACAGTTTGGGATGGAAGGGGTGGCCCCTATCTCTTACTTTGTGGACAGGCATTCATATTGTTTTCAGCCATCACCAACCTGGAAATATCAGTCAACCTCTGAATCTCTCCACCCCTTGACCCACAACCAATGCTTCCCAGCATCTACTCAGACCACGGCTGCTTTGCAGGATCAGTGGGTCCTGGGGGAAGTGTGGGTCTCCTTGAGCTTGAGCATTCAGGGAAGACCACTTCCAGCTGAAAGGAGAATGTAGTGTCCCAGATGGTCCCTTTGAGAAGGCAGACCAGGGAACCGACTCCCCACCATTTGAGGCCTCTCCTTCCCCTCCCCTCTTCCATCTGCTGCTGCAGGGGCCACCATGGCTGTTTTCACCCATGAGCAGTGAGAGCTCCATGGGGGAAAATTAAGCAAGGACAGTCAGAAGGGCCATCCAGGATTCTATGGATATTTGTGCATGCAAATGGCAAATATTTTCATGTTCCCCAGGGATTAAAGTTCCTGCCTCCACTGAGGGAAGGCAGCACTAGCAGTCCTCTCATATCTGTCTGTCTCTTCTGGGAGGGGTTCACACATGCTAGAGACAAGACCTTGGCACGACCATACTTCCCCTGCTGGAGCATTGTAGCCACAGGCCATAGCCAGTCTGGTAACTCTGCCCGCAGTGGGTTGAGCTGCCACCACCACGACTGCTCCAGCTTGGTCAAAGTGGGAGCTGGGAATCCTGGTGTTTTTTTGTCCCTGGAGGAAGGAATCACTGTCATGGTCAAAAGAGGGAAGCATCAGCTGCCTGTTCCTGCTAATGTCATCAACAGGGGCCCACCTGTCCTGTCACAGGCTCACAGTTCCCTGCCCTATCTGAGCATTTTTCTAGAGCAGAGATCACCCACCCTTTACTATCACAGCAAATTCCTGAGCTCAAGAAGACTTAAGTCCAGTCCCTATCTGGTGCCTTCTCCCCAGGACTCAAGCACAACATCCAAGGACCTATGATCTGAGGATTATCTAACCTAGTAAAACCTTGCTGGAAGCAAGGGGTCTGAGGTTCAAGTGACCCAAATTGCCAGCCACACCACATGGGGAACCTGCTTGCACAAGTGAAAAGGCAGTCTACTTCTCCAGACTGAGCAACAGAGTTCCCAGCAGAGGAGTAAAAGTGGATGGCAAAGCTGTCCATTCTGAGCAGAGAGAAGAGGTTCCAGATGAGAAGAAACCGGCATAAGAACTCCAGCAATGTGAAAAGAAAAGGCTCTCTTGACACC
Organism: Galagoides demidoff; assembly: GCA_963574575.1. NCBI lineage: Eukaryota > Metazoa > Chordata > Mammalia > Primates > Galagidae > Galagoides > Galagoides demidoff. The sequence continues at coordinate 29,003 of CAUYQV010133135.1, read as the reverse complement.
CTCAAAAGTTAACACTCACTCTCCAGGCGTGGACTTCAACCCAAAGATAATTTTGAAATATCAGATGTGGAATTCAAAACATACATCACAATGAGATCGATGAGAAAGTTGGAAATCAGCACACGCAAAAAAAGCAAAAATATTTCAGGACTAGAAGGAAAAAGTCACTAAAGAAACAGATATAAATGGCTCTGCCCAACTGTTTTACTACTTTATTATGAAGAATAAAAATATCCCTTCTGGAAATAACTAGCGTAAAAGATGTCTAATCCAAGGGCAGATAACAACTTCATCTAACGCCCATCATGGTTGAATTTCACTGCTAACTTGCTTTTATGTTTAAAATGAGTAAGTTATGAGATGTGACTTTTAGAATATTATTTTTAAGCACTCCTGAATTAATAGACCTATCTTGTCTATTAAATAAGGTTCATGAGCCTTAAATTTCAAGAACATGCATAACAATTTCTACAACTAATTTTCAGCATCTCTAACTTTTAATTCTTTCTCAAAGAAAATGTGTGTATGCTTTGACCTCTGCCCTGCCATGTGGTATATCAGCTCCTCACCTTGACTTTCCCCAACTGCCCAATTGATCATCGCCGGATGGCAGCGGGTCAGTCAGCTGCTGCTGTAGGTCTATAGACTGACTCTTATTTCCAGCCAAAATTCTCTGACCCTGACCTCCTTCAGTTGTAGGTTACTGGGAAAAAAAAATCGCAAAATTATTTTTTGTGTATTAAAAAAAGCACAGAAAGATAATTTTACCTTGAAAGATAGAATTAAAAGATAAATTTGATATATTTTCTGCAAAATCAAATAAATATTTGCTACAATTAAGCCTGCAAATGATACTATCTCCTTTTCTGCCTGTATTTATCCCTCGTTAGTTAAAGGAATAACAGTGTCTATTTGAACATTGTGTTTAGGGTTCACAATATCATCAGCGATGAAATACGTTATGGTAAAAACAATGGTACAAACTCTCATCTAACTCTGAAGACATTCATTCATTCATTCATTCATCCCACAGACACTGGTGGAGGGCTTGATATGTCCTGTGCTTGGCATTAGAGATGTATCATGTTAAACCAATTATACATAAACCCTCCCCTCAAAGTGCTTCCAGTCCAGTCAGAGAACACAAAATGCACATTGGCAAGTTATGTATTTATCCATGCAGGTATTTCCATCGTCTCTCGGGTACGGGGCTTTCTGCTACAGGTCTGTTCATGAAACCATCTGTATCCACTTGTTCCGTGTTCCCTGTCACATTATAATCGGAGCTCAGATTGTTTTTTCTTTCTTTTCTTTTTCTCTTTTGCCTTGGTCTTTTTAGCGTGTGGAGGAGTCAAAAACAGTCCTGAGCTGAAAACTTTCACAAATCTGCCTCAATTCTGCTTCTTGAGTCCATCAAAAGTTCAGTGTTCCCGTGGTTTTCTGAATCCATCAAAAGTTCAGAGGTATCTGTACTCCGGAGCACCTCAGCGAAGCCTGCTTCGTCATTTCTGCAACTATCAGTTTGTGTTTTCTCAATTCTCTGGCATCTTAGAATGACGAGATAGTTTAGAGAAATTGCCTAGAAGTACATTTGCAATTTAAAATTCAGGCTGGCAGGCTTTGTTTATTTTAGCTATTATCAGGTTTTAAAATATATGTTTTTCTTCCTCCTCAAATAGAGACTATGCAAACATATGCAAAAGGGTTTTTTTCTTTATGACTCAGAATATCCATTGTGAACTTTAAGTACTTTTTAAAAATATAGAACACAGCCTATTTTGTCTTCATAGTCCCTGCTCTCATTTCTTCACCTGTCTCTATTTACCCCTCTTTTTCTTTCTAGTTTGCTGGCTTCTTACATACGCTGAACTAAAAATCTCTCTCCAAATTTTTTAAGTCAAAGATAGGAAGTAAAAGTAAATTTAGTTCTGGGTTAACAATCTCATCGTTTATTTTATGGCAGAAAAAAAACAATGGGAGTTGAAATGCAGTTTCATGATATTAGATGCTGCTAAGGAGGACTCAAAACGGACCCCTGAGGAAATCACAAAGTTATTGTATTTGGAAAAAATTTCGTGCTTTACAAACTACATTCTGGTATAAAATACCTACACATGAAGTCTAGGACACGTATCATGAATTCTATTTATTTTTGTTTCAAGGAGGTATATGTTTAGATTCGACTATTACCTGGATCTTTGGAGAACCCTGACAAATGGGCCTAAACACAGGATATGTTAATTATCTTTAAACGTACCATTCATGGTTGAGAAAGTGAGTAAGGGATAGTGTTTCAATAGCTATTTATTTTATTTATCTGTTTTTTTGTTATTTTTCCTATCTGAGCTTTAATTATAAATATGACATTTGGATTGAGGAAAAGAAACCACCATGAAAACGGTCTCCTTAGGGACTAGATAATAATGTATAATGTAACGTATCTTACAAAGAAAAAGAATGAAAATTCTCTGTAGAAAATGAAACTCCAAAACTCCAAATTTTGAGCCAAGACATGAATAATTAGATGTCAAGATAAGGCCAGTAACCTCATATTTATATTCTAGAAATACAATGCTAAAGTTATGATATCAATTCTTATTTCAATATATTTATATACTATTTTTCTTAATGGAAAACAATAAGTATATTTTGAAAAGCCTCCTTATAGTTATATATTTCTTCTTTAGGAAGCACATATTGACCGCATTCTGTGTGGGTCTTTTTTGCCAGGCACCAGCATAAGACTCTTAAACAGCTTCTGGCAGTTTCTAAAAATCACTGACAGAAGCCAGGCATCCAGAAAATGTGTCTCTTTTTTGATTTCCCTAAGTCTCAGGTAGGTGGTAATCTCATATTACTTCTCAGAAAAACCTGCTCACTCAGAGTGTTTATGAATTTGCCATATGGTATTTAAAACCTCAAGTCAAAATGATGTTAGAAATTGTATAGACAGAACCAGAGCATGCTGGTTAATGTTGTTCTCCATTCAGGGACCACGGAGACATCTTTGTGTGCCAAAAACTGAAGCCAAGGCATCTTAATATTTGACTTTTACTCTATTGTTTTTAATCAGTTGCATAAACCAAAAATTGCATTAAGAGCCTAGAGTTTTTTCTTGCCATGTAAAAATTAAACATAGAAACATAATTTTCCCAAATCTACCCCATACTAGAATGTTTCTAAACTAATTTATGTAGAACTATGTCTATTCATGGGCCTAATTATCTTCACTGATTATTTGCAGGTGTCATTGAATGAGAAGCCAGGGAATGGGTCCATTGGCTTATAATAAATATTGAAATGACTCGCAAAATGTACTGTGATTGTGCCACGCAATTTAAAAAAAGGAAAATATAAATATTTGTACGCTTCCCCTCAACATGGCTTTATACAACAGAGATTATAAATGCAAAAACTACAGAACCTGCTCCGATCAACAGATAAAAGAAATGTGTGAGGGAAGATGGTCTGAGATTATGGAGACTCACTTGCTTCCCTTATGAATAGAAAAATGCATTTACATTATGTCATGTGAAATTATTGAACAGCTGTTTGGAAAGACAGAAAAACAAGAACACCAGCCTGCCAAGGGGATGCAGTGCCGACACGAGATCGGATGCACAGAGTAAATAGAAATGGCATTCAGGAAAGGTGATGAGCAATCAAGTAAAGACCAAAGTGAGACGCCCTGACCTTATATTTAGCATCCGTGCCAAATTAGCATAGCTGTGCAGTGTACTAGAAAATTAAGTGGAAAAAAAGGACAAAGTAAGTGTAAAATCAAAGCAGAAGTTGCACATGTTTGGAATATCTAAAATAATTACGCTCTATTTTGTATCCAAAGGGCTACACTCTGGTCAGCTCATCTTTTCTTGCGGAGCCACAAGTTCAGAAGAAAATACTATGAGCTTGACCTACACTAATTAAACAGAAGCAGTTTACTCTCTCTGGGTCTTGGCCTAGATGAGTCGGAGTGGTCTCAGGGTAAAGAGGTGACTTAAAGAGAGGAACAAAGAACCTTAGCTTCATTCATTATGCTACCCTCATTTTCCTCCCTGCTCAGCCACAGTTCATTAACTCAGCAAGTTTTTTTCTTTCCCCCACATACCGCTAGAGACCAGTGTACCCAGTTCAACATATGTGGACTCTTGTGATTTGTCAGGTAGCTGCAAAGAGAGAAAAACAGTGAGGTAATTGGGTCTTTTGTGCTCTATTACTCCACCAGGATGCTAATCATTTCTTAAGCGTATTTAAATGAATTTAGTGCATGCCCTGAAGCTTCCTACAGTCAGCTTGAGCAGAGGTAATTGACTTCAAGCCAGAGAAGGAGAAAGATTCATCCTATTTGTCTTTTAGTCTCAACATTAAATCAAAGCTCTTCAGACAGGTGAAAAGAAAATTCAGAGAGTGTCCTATTCAGTTGGTGGACACCAAGTTCAGATCTGACCGTAAACAATAGCACAGCACGTAGAAAGTTAAAAACAAAAACAAAAACACTACACGAAGTGCTATTTTCTTAGCAAACACAGAAAGATGTTAGAACTCCCTTACCAGACTGCCACCTGTTCTCCTGCAGCTGGCTCCTATGAAAAAAATTCATAATGAGTGTAATCAGTTCTCTTTCCCAACATCATAAAATACAATGAAATCTGCAAGGGCCACCTCGCAAGACATGAACTTACTTTCTGTGCTCAGATCTCTCTTTCTTTTCTTTCTTTCTTTTCTTTTTTTTTTTTTTTTTTTTTGCCTTAAGAAAGAAGACCAACTAATCACAGTCAGTGTTCCCCAGCAGGTATCCTAGGAACAATTTACCTTTGGAAAGAAAAAAAAGACCAGGAGCCTGGAGCCAGATTTGCAAGGGGTCCACGTTCTGAGGTCTGGCTGGGCAAAGGCATCCTCCAGCAACACCTGGGTCCTCATATGTCTTCTTTTCCTTCACCCTACGAGGGCTTCCTTGTGTGATGTTCAAATGTGTTCAGAAGCAAAAAGCAACAAAGCCAGATCTCTATGCTAACACTGTGTGTAAACAGAGAATCATATGATTCTCATAACTCAGGGGTACCATAAAATGGAATTCCTTTGGTTTTCTTATCCCTTGTCCAAGAACTATGGAGTTTCTATTTAGACAAGAAAGATTCTGCTTATCTTTTTTTTCTCTTCAGTCTGGATCTTAGAGATTTGTTTGGATATGTCTGACATCTTTAAATGCCCCACATCTCCTTTCATTATTTGTTTTCCTGCCTATGGAGCCCTGGAGGGAAGAGCGCTCGGATAGTCCTTATTGTGGGTAACCACTGAACTACAGCAGGGCTCCATGTGCACAGCCGACGTGGCCTGTGGAAAGGTCCTCTCCAGTCAATTGATGATAATATTTCTTTGGGATTTGGACTGAAGAACATCATCTTAAGTAAGCAGAGGTACAGAGAGAGTTAGTGAATCAAGAACAAAGGAAAAGGCAGAATAAATTATGAAAAAGTGACCAGGAGATGGAGAGCAGGAGAGAAAAGACGCACACAGTCTGTGAATCTGGAGCTATAGGAGTAACAAAACTTTGTAATAAATGCTTTTTATTTTCTTTCCTCATACCTAACCTGTATGAGTCTCTTTTCTTTCATGAAGATGTTTAATACGTGTAAGGTGTAAATGATGGTGCCCTGAGACAGGCTGCAGCCGAGATGTTCGGGCCAGATTTACTGAAAGGGGAGGGTTACCCACTGGACTTTGCAAAGATGGTGAGTGCGCCCTGTGGGCAGTTAAAGACCCCTTTTGCATGGGGCCGTGGGAGTTGGGTGAATTCCAGAGGTTGTTTGCAAACTTGGGGTTCTTCAGTGAATTTTGCTGGGTGGGGCCACCCAGAATCCTTTGTGTCTCTGTCTTAGGAGGCAAGAAAGAGGAGGAGGGGAGAGCTGTGGCTGCATTGCCCCCAACAATGTGGAAAACCTATAAATTGTGACTATAAATCAGAAAATTGAAAATAATGAAGTTTTATTTGGTATAGTCCTGTTCACTTACTACTTCAATGTTTTTGTCTACACACAGCTCCTATGGAAGCCCTTAAGGAGAGTGGTCCTCAATGACGGCATCTGCACCAGTCACAGGAATGTCACCTTGATGCTCGTTAGAAATTGCAAATTCTCAAACCCAACTTCACGCCCACTGAATCAACTGAATCAGAAACTCTGTGTATGGGGCCCAGAAATCTGTCTTTAACAAATTCTCCAAGGTAACCTGATGCAAACAAATTGGAGCTCAGTAGCAGTATGGCATCAAAAATCACAGGACGAGATCATCTCTGTGCTCTAAGTTTTAAAATAGTTTATAGTAGAGGCACATGCCTATAGTTCCAGCTACTGGGGAGGCCGAGGCAAGGGGATTGCACAAGCCTAAGAATTTGAGGTTGCTATGAGCTATGATGACACACACAGCAGTCTACTCAGGGTGACAGTAAGACTCTGCCTCAAAATAAATAAATAAATAAAATAGTATACAGACTGAACTGCATAATGTTAAGTGTATCAAGAACTGGTTCCATCACTTAAAAATTTACTGAACAATACCTAGTCCAAGGCAGTGTTAGGGTCAAGAAATCATAAAAATAAATGAGGATAATATTCACATCACACGGGGAGGAATGCCTATCAAGAAATAGCTACAATACAGTAATACATTTGAAGACAGAGGTATGTACAAAGTTTTAATGCATGCAGAGGAAATAATTATAGATGTCAAGGAGATGGAATCTGCGCAGAGAAAAAGCAATTTCCATGCACACAGGAAATTTTTATACAATACATCAGTTGGCAGCTAATAATATTTTTTCAGCAAATGATAGGATAATCTGGAGAGCAATTTCTCTTTATCATGACACGAGATTGCAGAACTTACATGATATGTTTTCTCATTTTCAGCCAACTACTTTATGCTTCAAATCAGAAGAGTTTAAAATAATATCGAAATCTAACATGAGTTCATCACATTATCTTCCTTGTGAAACCAGGATATAGCTGGACTACCCAGAGTATTTGGGCACCACCACCTCCACGATTCTGTATCTAGGACTATCCGTGTCTTGCTACCTCCATTGCTGCCTCCTCCATCCCCCTCACCATCATCTTTCATTCAAAACTTATCTGTGCAGGTTATGTTAATTACATTCCTCAGTTTCTTCACCTATCAGTTGAGCGGTAATAATATCTACCTCTTAGAATTGTTGTAGCTATAAAATGATTGAATCAAAGGAAAAATTTCTAGAGCAGTGCCTGCATATGATAGTAATATTGTCAAGATGAGGTATTGTTATGATCTCTTCTACACACACACACATCAAAAGCTGACTAGCAGTGCTGTAAAACTAAAGCCCACCTTGGTGAAGCAGGATGCTGTATAGCAGAACTGGGTTAGAACCATGTGCTACCATTTCCCATTATTGTGACCTGTTAAATTTGAGTTCTTTCCATCTACTAAGTAAGTCTAGTAATAGTCATACCTGTTTTTAGTTTGCTAAAGTCCTATTGTTTATTTCTGTTTTTGTTACTTGCTTTTCAGATTTAGTCATAAATTATTTGCCTGGGATGATCTTAATACTTTTTTTTCCTATGTTTCCTCTAGAATTTTTATGATTTTGTCACAAACATAATGTATGGATTCTGTAGAAAAATGCATATATACCACACATGTCTAAATGATCAGTTCAACCTACGTTTTTACTTTATACAATTCTATACATCTTCAGAGTTTTCAATATTCTCCTGTAGCCTTAGAAGAAAAACTGTACTAGATAAACTTGTTTAATTTAAGGGAAAAAGACAAGAAGAAAATTATAGACTATGAGACACCATAATGAAAAAGAGAAACCACCATCACAGTCAATATTCTATTAGAATAATCACCATCAAGAAATACGTTTAGAGAAAATATTTAGAAACCGTGTTTATAGAAAATGTTCACCTTTCTAATGTTCATAGCAGTTATGGTTTGAGTTATTGGAGATTCAGAAATTCATATGAAATAAGATGGGGGGGATAGGTTGGAAAATTGTTATGCTGTTAATCTTAAAGAGAGGTGACATTTTAACCTAATTTTTGGTTTCATCCTCATGGCGGTAACATAGCAAAGCCTGAAGGACCATTCCTATTCCTGATCTACTCTGGCTAATCCTCTTATGCTACCCTTTGGGCACTGAATACATTACAGCTAATCTACAAACAACAGGAGGATCTATGCAATTTCAGCTTTCAGAAGCAAAGACAGAACATTTTCCAGGGGGATGAAAAGTGAGGAATAATGAACTTCAGTCTGCATAGCTGATTTTTAAACAAAAATGAAATGATATGTTCAATTTGTAGTGACTATGTTTCATGGAGGAAAATCCCACAGGGTTGCACAGTTTATCTGGGGAACAAATAAACATACCCGTATTCTGTTGCCTAAAAAAGTGAAGGAAGAAAAAAGCCCATTTTTAAGGACACAAAGCTTTGGTGGGTTCATAGCAATATACCGATGGGGGTAGGTATCAGAAATTTCTCTGAGAATATATTTGCATTAAGGAGAACTACTCGCATTAAATTTGACAACTGGCATAGAAACTGAGAGAAGAAAGTGATCAAGAACCAAGTGTCCACTACCATTAAGATTTAAGACTCTGGATGCGTCTCCTACCCACCTCTGGACCAGGGACAACTGCACTGCCCATTAGACCAGAGGAGTAAGATGAACATGAGGATATAGAGATGGTCAACTTTTTAGAACTCATTCTTTGCAGCTGTCACTCATCCCTTCTTTTTTTCTTTTTGAGACAGAGTCTCAAGCTGTCGCCCTGGGTAGAGTGCTGTGCCGTCACAGCTCACAGCAAACTCTTGGGCTTAACTGATTCTCTTGCCTCAGCCTCCCATGCAGCTGGGACTACAGGTGCCTGCAGCAACACCCAGCCATTTTTTGATTGCAGTTGTCATTGTTGCTGAGCTGGCCCTGGCCAGGCTCGAACCTGCCAGCCTCCGTGTACTCACTGAGCTATGGGCACCTGGCCTCTTCTATTTTTGTTGTTGTTGTTGTTGTTGTTGTTGTTTGCTTCTCTTCAATACCTAACATCTATTTCTTTGGCCACTTTCTACTAAGAAATTAGGTTTTTTAATTGCTTGTTGATGTGTGAGAGCTTTTTATATTCTTAGAATATTAAAAAATCTGACATAAAGCTGCAAATAACTTTCCTTCATTTACTTTTAGCCACCTAATAATGCTTATTATGTTTTTGCTCATAATGCTGTTTATGAATTTCTAACTTTTGTATATCCACAGCTATTAATCACTTCACAGTTTCTGCCTTTGGTATCTTATATTAATGTTTTTTTACCATTGAGCTTATATAAATATTCATCTAATTTTTTCTCAGGAGATGAATATTAATCTCAATTTTTTCAGAATGTTTCCTCAACTCATTTATTTACATTTAACCTTTCAATCTGTTTGAAATTGCTTTGGAATGAAGCAGGATAAAGTTCTAAGTTTATTTTTTAAGGGCAGACCATTGTCATTCATAGAGAATTCTTTCATCTATGATTTACAATGTAACCATTACAGTACACTAAAGGCTTTCTGGATTTCTCTGTACTGTCTCTTCTCGCGCACCTACTGGAATGTTTAAAACTACTGAAGTTTTAAATGGATATTAATATTTGATAATGAATATTTTACTTTCTTTTTAGCCATTCATTAATTTTTTGTTTAGGAATACTTGTTACGTTAAGTAGCACATATTTAAAATAAACACTCTGATGCGTTTGAAATATATAAAGGTTCATAACTTCATTGCCAAGGGGACAATAATGAGCATATACCTCAAAGTTTTTTCATGCCTCTTAGTAATCTTCTTGTCTTCCTGGCCTAACCAGTCTCTGTCCTAACCATGCATAACCATTGATTTGCATTCTCTTCCATCAGCATAGATAGCTTTGAATTTTCTTAAACCTTATATAAGAGCGATCGTTCAGAAGATAGTGTTTTGAGGAATCTGGCTTTTTTTACTCATCAACATTGTTAGACTCAGATCTACTGTTGTGGGTATCAATAGTTTATTACTTTTTTCTACATAGTATTCCATTATATTTCTATACCTCAATTTGTATACTAATTGCCTATTGATAGATGTTTGGACAATTTCCAGTTTTGGCTATTACAAATCGCATGATTTTAACATCTGAAGAAAGGGATTTACATGGATATATGCTTTATTTTTCTTGTATAAATACCTAGGGAAACAAATGACTGGAACATATTCTGGATTGTATGATAGAAATGTGTTTAGCTTTCAAAAACTGATATGATTATTTCCAAAACAATTTTATATTTTACATTTCTACCATCATTATACAAATTCTTTGTAGAGGGGCTATGCAAATATTTTGTTCAATATTTTTATTGAGTTTTTGTTTTCCGATTAGTAAATGTTGAAAATTCTTCATGTGTTCTGAGTACAAGCTCTTATAAATACTTCTTCCTAATTCATGATTTGTGCAAATACTCTCTTAAAATTGTTTTTTTACAGAGTGAACATTTTTAACATTAATAAAATCAAAGAAATATTTAACAACTTTATAGTTACAAAATTTTTCTTGTTTGTTATCTCTTAGATGATACATAGTTCTACATTTAGTCCCATGATGCATTTTTGAGTTAATTTTTAATATGTTTTGAACTATAGGTCAAGACTTATTGTTTTGTATGTGGATTCTGAATTATTCCAGCATCATTTATTGGAAAAAAAAATACTCTTTTTCTGTTGAATTTCTTCTGCTCCTTTTTCAAAAATCCATTAACCATATATGTGTAGATCAATTTCTAGACAATCTGTTTTATTTAGTTATTTGTAGATTCCAAATATTAGTACTTTGTTGGCTATATAGTTTGAGAATATTTTCTTCCATTCTGTATGTTGTCTATTTACTCTGCTGATTGTCTTTTTGCAGGGAAGAAACTTTATTAATTAGGTACTATTTGTTTATTTTTGTTGTTGCTGTATCTGCCACAGGTGTCTTAGTATTAAATCTTTGCCTAGACCAGTGGCCAGAAGAGCAGTTCCTATGTTTTCTTCTATAATGTTTACGGTTTCAAGACTTATATTTGAGTCTTTAATCCATATCAATTTTCTCTATAATAAAATCTAAGGTCCTGTTTCACTCTTCAGCATGTGGTTATCCAGGTTTCCTAGTACATTTTGATTAAATAGGATGCCCTTTCCCTGGTGTATGTTTTTATCTGTTTTATTAAAATCAGTTGGTCACTGGTTTTATTTTTGGGTTACCTATTCTCTTTCAGTGGTACATGGGTCTACCTTTATATTAGTACCATGCTGTTTTTGTTACAATAGCCTTGTAGGATAATTTCAAGTCAGGCAATGTAATGCTCCCAGATTTGTTCTATTTGCTTAAGATTACTTCAGAAACTCAGGTTTGGGTTGGTTCCATGTGAAGTTTAGGATTATTTTCTCTAAATCTGTCAAAAATGACATTGGCATTTTAATGGGAATTGCACTGAATCTGCAACTCACTTTGGGCAGTATGTACATTTTAACACTGTTTCTTTCAATCTATGAGGATGGGATGTTTTTCCATTTATCTGTGTCATGATTTCTCTCATCAAAGTTTTGTAGTTCTCTTTGTAGAGATGTTTCATCTTTGATAGGTATATTACTAGATATTTTATTTTCTTAGTAGCTATCATAAATGTTATTGAGTTCTTGATTTGACTCTCAGCTTGACTGTTATTAATACATAGAAATGCTACAGATTTATATACACTGACTTTATAACCTGAGACATTGTTGAGTTTATTTATCAATTCTTGGAATCCTTTGGTGGATGCTTTAGGATTTGCTAGGTACAAGATCATATCATTAACAAACAGGGATAATTTTACCTCCTCTTTCCCATTCAGATCCCTTTTAGTTCTTTTTCTTGGCTGATTGATCTAGCTAAGACTTCCAATACTATGTTGAATGGAAGATGTGACAGTAGGCACCCTTGTCTTATTCTAGTTTTTAAAGAGAAAGGTTGTGAACTTTTCTTCATTCTGTCTGATCTTACTGTATAAAAACATGCCAAATCCCTCTAATTTTCAGGGAAATGCAAATAAAAATCACTAGGAGATATCACTTAATGCCAATGAGAAAAGCTTTTGTAAAAATATCTCAAATAATAGATGTTGGTATTAATGTAGAGAAAGGAACTTTTATATACTGTGAGAATGTAAACTAGTACAATCTCTATGGAAAGGCATACCGAGATACCTCAAAGAATGAAAAAAGGACCTACCATTTGACCAGAAATCCCACTATTGGATAGTTGCCCAAAGGAAGGAAAAGTCATTTTATAAAAAAGTCACCTGCACTCAATTCTTAGTAATAAAAACAAAGCCAGAAGCATCACGCTACCTGACTTAAGGTTACATTAAAAGTCCACATAGATCAAAACAGCCTGATATTGGCACAAAAATACAGACATTGACATGTGGAACTGAATAGAAAACCAAGAGATGAAAGCGGTCTCTTATGTTCATCTAGTCTTTGATAAACCAAACGAAAGCTTACACTGGGGAAGAAGTCTCTATTCAATAAATACTGCTGGGAGAACTGGAATTGGACCTGCACCTTTAACCACTTTCAAAAATTCACTCAAGATGGATAAAAGATTTAAATCTAAAACATGAAATAATAAAAATCCTAGAAGAAAGTGGGAAAAACTGTTGATAATGTTGGCCTGGGGAAAGACTTTATGAAGAAGACTTCAGTGACAATTGCAACAACAACAAAAATAAACAAATGGGACTTAATTAACCTGAAATGTTGCTGCACAGCTAAGGAAACGACAAATAAAGCAAACAAAAAATCTTCAAAATGGGAAAAAATATGTGCAGGTTACACATTTGACAAAGGCATGATAACTAGCTTATATAGAGAACTTAAATTAATCAACACAAATGAGCAAACAATCCCATCTATCAGTGGGCAAGAGACATGAACAGAATCTTCTCTGAGGAAGACAGATGAATGGCCAACAAACATATGAAAAAAAATTCTCTTTGTCCCTAATCATCAGAGAAATGCAAATCAAAACCACCCTCAAATAGCATCTAACCCCAGTGAGAATAGTCCATATCACAAACTCCCAAAGGTGTAGATGCTAGCACAGATGTGGAGACAAGGGAATAATTTTGCACTGTGGGTGGTATTGCAAACTAGTATAGCTTCTTGGAAAGAAGAATGGAGAATCCTCAAAGAACTCCAAATAGACCTCCCATTTGATCTCACAATCCCATTACTAAGCATCTACCCAGAAGAAATAAAACCATTTTATTGTAAGGATATTTGCACTAGTTTGTTCATTGTCTCTCAATTTACTATCACCAAGATATGAGATCAACCTAAATGCCCAGCAACACAGGAATGTATTAACAACCTGTGGTGCATGTATACCATGGAATACTATTCAGCCATAAAAAAGACAGAGACTGTACACCTTTTGTTCTAACGTGGATAAAAGTGAAGCACGTTCTACTTAGTAAAGTATCACAAGAATGGAAAAGCAAATATCCAAAGTACTCAATACCAACATGAACCCAGTGGTCAATCTAATACACACCCACATATGTTAAAACTCAATTCCATTCACTAGGGGGGTGATAGAGGGATGGGGGAAAGAGACGAGGGAGGGGGTGGCATGTTCACACCTAATGGACACTATGTAAGTGTACATCACACACCTCTTAGGTGCGCTACACAAATAAAAGAGAGACTCTACCTAACAAATGTAAGCACTGTAACCTACTTGTTTATATTCTCACATTAATGTGAAAAAAAAGACACTTGTACTCAAATGTTTATTGTAGCATAATTCACAATTGCAAAGGTTTGCAAATCAACCTAAGTGCCCTAAATATATATATATTTCAATATATATAATGAAATACTACTCAATCATGAAGAAAGATAACTTAATCCACTTTGCAACAATTTGGATGGAACTGGAGACCATTATCCTAATTGAAGTGTCTAATGAAAAAACTAATACCACATGGCCTCACTGTTAAATTAGAACTAGCTAATCAGCACTCATGCACAGATGGACATAAACCTCAGTGGAATTCAGCCAGTGAGAGGAGTAAAATTATACCTAATGGGTACACTGAACACTACCTGGGTGATGGGCACAATTTTAACCCTGATTAATGTGGTACAAAAGCAATCCATGTAAACAAAACATTTGTAATTTTGTAATATTCTCCAATTTTAAAGAATAAACAAATAATCTAGACTCACTCTTAAAAAAAAAAACTAAAATTCATGGCTGTGGTCTTGCTCAATATGGTAAGCTTTTGGAGCTTACCATAGCTTATGGAAAGCAATGTCAAGTTTGTTCAGCAGTGTGACTGGAGAAAAACAACTGAGTATCAAAATTCATGTTACTACAAAAAATTAACTTAAATGCCATCATTTGCATAAGTGTAGTTACTTGAGTAAAGTGTATAAAATGAAAATATGCAAGCCAAAAATTAGTGTGATGCAAATAGATATTCAGCACCTCATCATTCTAGTTGTTTACAAATGTGACAGGACCATCCTGAATGATCATTCAACCCATTGGAGTGGCCTATGTCTCTGATTATAGCTATTCAAGAGTTGGAGATCGGAGGATCACCTGAGCCCAGGAGTTTGAGTCATGCCTGGGGAAAAGTGAGATCCCATCTCAATATTTTAAAAAATGATTAATTATTAATTAATTAAAATAAATAAAATAACAATAAGAATGATTGTTCATCTCTCAACTTTAAACTATTAATAATATAATATTATTATATATTAATAATATAAACTAAATAAAGGAGTCAAACAAAACAAATTTTCATTTCCTCAAGAATATATCATTGCTAGCATATATCTCAAAGTTAATTGTTTTTGATGATTAGCTATCATGAAATAAGTGAACTAAACTTAATCCATCACCACCCAAAAAAGGTACTTGATGTTTTCTGAAACATCTTGAATATTTCTCTGAGCTGTGTTGTATTCATCATCTTATTGAAAGAATGCCTTGAATAATGACAGTTTTTAATATGAATTTGAATGTAAGTAACATCTGTTTGTTGGACATGTTATTTGTCCCTTGTTAACTACTGAAATTTACACTATGACCCTCTTGTTTGCCATTCTCACCCATTTCTCTAAGAAAAGCTGTTATACCAATTTAAAGCTTACTTCCCACGTACACAACCAAATAATATCTGGGAGTCAGAGTAAATTTTATAATAAAGCGATATTTTATGACCAGGGGAAAACTGCATCTGGTTTTGAACTTTGTAACCAAAATGATATGGGCAAGAAAATTATGAATGGAAAACAAATTGAGGGAATGAAAATAATAGTTACATTATTTTACAATAGTTACAAAAAAAATGAATGGAGTTAGAATCTCTAGCTGAGTGAAGAGAATGTTAACGGGTCATGTAATAACGTGGGGTTTTAAGTACTGGAGTCTTTTTAAAAGAATAATAAAAAAATTCTACTTCTCTATTAAGGACAAAGCACTAGTCAGAGAGTCAGAGGCTCAATTCATAATCTGAAAAAGAAATTACTCATAATGGGACCTGGAATTATTGACCCAATGGGATTTGTGAATTTATTGCTGGAAACAGAAAATTTATTATTCTAAGGTGGATATGGTTCTTCCTATAGATGGAGAGCTGGGATAATGAACAAGTCTAACTTTTTTCTCTCTATGCAATATGTTCTAAGAGTTGTTCCAATTCATATAATTTTTCACCTTTGAATAGGAGCCACATTGTTGCTTTTTGTCTTCAAATTCTTCCATTGTATTTTTAGACGATCTAATTTTCCACCTAGGACTAAATTATTCAATGTATGTATTTTAGAACTTGTATTTTTAATACTTAAACATTTTTACTACTTAGACTTTTTAGTACTTAATTAGTTTCCTATATAAAGGTATGTCTAAGAAAACTTATAAGCAAAAGATTTTTTTTTATTGTTGAGGATTTATTGAGGGTACAAAGAACCAGGTAACCTTGATTGCACTTGATAGGTCAAGTCCCTCTTATAATTATGTCCTGCCCCAAAAGGTATGTCACACACTGTGACCCCCTACACCCCTCCCTTCCTCGTTCTGCTCTAAGCAAAAGATTTGTAAAATAGATACGGTATTCTATTTTATCAACTCACATTTTTCACAGCATATGTCATAAAGAATTGTTGAAGATTTTGCTAACTATATATCATTATTATCACAATGACTAATGATCTTGCCTTTTAAGGCAAAAATTCTAGAGAATGCATTTTTGTTACAACAGTTCAGATGATATTGGTTTCTTAACACAGTCTCAATTATCACTATATTAAAAGTGTACATTTCACAATGTTGAACCTTCTACAGTCTTCCAAAGCCATAAATAATTTTCTTATTTTGTGCATTAACATTTATTTAAAATCATTCATACGGAACGGAATTCCTCTGGAATTTTAAAACATGGTTTGAAAAGAAAGTTTTTTCTGTCTTTAAATTGAAGATTCTCAAAAATATTTTAAAGAAAATTTGAGTAACAGTTCAGTTAATCACAATTCGTCCAAATAGAACATCAACTCATATTTGTAATATTTTGAAAAGAGATAAAATATGTCTGATATAAACTTAAAATCTAGCAAAAACGTGTCTCAGAG
The DNA here is from genome assembly GCA_963574575.1 of Galagoides demidoff. Classification (NCBI taxonomy): domain Eukaryota; kingdom Metazoa; phylum Chordata; class Mammalia; order Primates; family Galagidae; genus Galagoides; species Galagoides demidoff. The sequence goes on along the minus strand of CAUYQV010133135.1, from coordinate 12,283 downwards.
AAGATAGTTCAAATTAAAGTGAATTATATATACTTACTCCATTTGCATTACAATGGGAATTGATGTTTAAATTAAGTGCCTGAACACAGTATAGTCTCCTCTAAAATTAAAGAATGCTTACATTTTCTTCACTTTATTACTCTACTAACAGAGAAAGTAGACTAATACAATTTTAGAACATTTAAAACATGAAGAGATTCTATGTTGAAAGCCCTCAACTCTACCAGAACATGAAATTTAAAAAGAGCATTTTTCTCTTAAGAATTCCAGTTATGTAAGCCTGTATTATATCAGAGTCTAACTTTAAAATATCACTAAGACAATTTACACTTCCATTGTAAAAATAAAGCCGTGGTTTTTCAGTTTCAGATGTTCTTCTTCCCACTTATACTTTGTAAGTATTTTCAAAACTTTAGCTATTTGGACTATCAACCAGTAGGGGTGATACCAGAGAGATCTACAAAGACTCCCGCTTGGTTAATCCATCTGCCTCCAGCTTCTCTTGACATCTTTGCCACAATCTCTGTGGTAAAAGTACAAGAACTAACAGCCTTTCTTCTCCCCCATCATCATTCTGTGTTTCAAATATTTTTGTTGTAATTTGCTTTGGAAAGAAAATCATATAATCAAGTCTTTTCACATGCAATCTTCAGTAACCAGATTAATGAAAGTTTTATGGTATTTCTAAAATTCATAAACTGTGAGCCAAATATATGAGCTTTCCAACAGCGTGTTTGTTGACTCTTCAGAGGTATTGCTTCCTCTTAGTTTAAGAGGCTCAAGAATTTGGGTATTAAATATAACTTTTAGAACAGGAGGTTATTACTCTGTGTGCTGCTTGATGGTAGACTGCTCGATTTCCTAGCCATAGTTTTGAGGAATGACTTCCCAATTGAAAGACAGACTTTCCAAATAAATAGGTTATTTATTCTTAAATTGTTTATTGACAATATGTTTAGATACACTAACCTGAAAAATGTGCTTGATCACAGAATGTGCTTGTATATAACAAAACAATATCGCCATAAAATCTAAGTCAGAATAGAGGTGAAAACATCATGTGATACCAAAAGATAAAAAAGGAGCCTGGTATTGAGATGATGTTCACCTTTGCTCTAATTTGGGCCATCCATGTAAATGCTCTCGAAGTTGAAACCTGTGCCATATGGCAATGGTTTGACCAGCTTGTGAGCCGGCAACTGGCCAGCCCAGCAGATGGACATGAGAGTGTCCAGCCAAAGATGTACTTGCTGCGTGCCAAACAGCTGTGAAGTGTATACTAAGACTGTTATTCCCTGACTAGAAATTCAAAACATCTGCCTGTGTGAGGCTGCTGCTTGACCAGCTGGAAAGCTGTAACAACTACTGAAGTCACCAATTCTTGAATGACTTTCTGGGTGATCAGAATCTTTATGGTTGCATGTTGAGATGAGGAGGATTAGTCCTATTTTGAGGATTTTCTCCTATGTATTTCTAAAACTATCACCAGATGTAATTTAAGATTTATTTAGTTGCCTTCATTAATATTATTCTTATATGACTATATGAATGTGTTCTATTATCAAAAATGATCATGGTTAAAGGTGAAGACATTAAAAACTTGACATAACTGGCAATAGATAACTAAATGCATTCACCTCTTGGAGTGCTTTCTCAAATATGCCCAGATTATCTGCAGATGTCAGGGCTCACATAAGCACTAAATCCACCAAATTAATCAAGAGTCATCAGCTATAACTGCCTATCTGTGCCAAGCTCCAAATTTCATAGTTATGACTACCGGGAAGATAAGTGGGGTTGGGAATATGTGAGTAATCCCTCCCTTTGTGTAGGTTTCAATCGATTTTATAACCCTTCGCACCTCTGAGAGCAGGGCCAATCTCCTGTCTTACTCCATTACTATTTTCAATATTTAAGGAAATTAAAATGATCTCATTTTGTGGGATATAATTAACTAGCTTAAATAAATGCAGTATTTTTCCACTTTTAACGAGGCATGACTAACAGATAACAGTTGTATATATTCTAGGTAGACAACATAATGTTTGATATATGGATACATGGTGAAATGTTTAAAACCCTCAAACTAATGAACACCTCCACCACCTCACACAGTTACTGTTGTTGTATGGGTGTGGTGACATATTTAAGGTCTGCTCTCAGCAAATTTAAAGTACATGATACATTTATTATTAACCATAATCACTCTGCTATGCATTAGGCCTCCATAATTCATTTATCTTATTATCTGAAAGTTTGTATCCTGGGCCCAACAACTTTCCATTTCTCTTAGCCCCGCCAGCCGCTGGCGCTGGCAATCACCTTTCTGCTCTCTGGCTTCCATCAGTTTGATTTTTTTAGATCCCATATGTATGAGGTCATGCCGTATTTGTCCTTCTGTATCAAGATTATTTAAGTTAGTATATTGTCCTCAGATTCATCCATGTTGTCATAAATGACAATATTTCTCTCCTTTGTAGTTTTCCATGAAATGGCATTACATATACCCACAGCTACATACAAAGGGTTAAAAATGTATACCCATTTTAAGAAAGGGTAAAACTGTATGGAATTTGTAATATTCAACTCATATTTGACTTCTGTGGTTATAAAGGGTTTTCACTGAGGCTTGTGTTCATCTTTTGTCATTGGTATATATTGAATACCAAAGTTTTAATTGAGTTTTTTCCTCTCTTAAAAGGTGTATACATTTTTTAGCAACCTTTGCAAATGATGTGTCAGCCTATTGATAATTAGATAAAGGAGATACGTGTATAATACATAAGTACATGATACATATTTGAACCTTTATATGTATTCTATGTATAATTGCTTCCTTTATCCAATTATCAGTTGACTGATAGCTTATTTCTACCTCTTGGTTACTGTTAATAATTCAGCTATAAATATGGAGGGGAAGATAATCCCTATGAGGTAGTGATGTAATTTTCTTTGGAAATACTCCAGAAATGAACTTGCAGAATCATAAAGTAGTTCTGTTTTTAAGTTTTAGGGAACCTCATGGAAAAGTCACCTCCAGTCTTCATCACTGATTATCAACTCTTGCCACATTGAACCCAATCTTATTCTAGACTCATTCTAATAGCTGGGTGGCAATATTATAATAATTCATAATGAGAAAGTGAGGATGTGGGAAGGAGAGAAAATAGAAAATACAGAATCCTTTTTCCTCTCCCTTTTAGTTACTATACCTCTGTCGCACGACTCTCACTCACCCTCACAGGCAAAGCAGCAGGGCATGAATATTTAGGATTGATTTATTTTTACTCAGATGGCTTCATAACTATAAATCGAGATGCTTTCAAAGGCCCCCTTATTCTGTTGCCAGATGGATACTTTTCTGACACAGGATTTAATTTTTATGAGGTGCAGCAGAGACTTATAAGAAAGACAATGTAGACAATGGCTTATTGGACTTCGGCAGGACTACTGCAGCCTAAGCAGTGTATCCTTTTTGAAGTAGAGAAGGTAGAATCTCAAGGTAGCTAACAGGCTCTGGAACAACCTGGTCAGATGGCATGAGAACAAGGTGAGGTTCAGATAAGACCCAAGCAAGTGAGGACTGTGAAAATCTACCAAAAATAGCAAAGTTGCTGCAAGATGGCAGCTATTTCCAAGGCCAGTTTTCAGAATCTTATTTACAATGTTTATGAGCAAACAGTTGGTTTCTTCAATGATAACACTCAGGAGACTTAAAGCGAGACAGCTTTAAGTTTTAGGTAGGAGATTTAGTATCTAAGAGAGAAATCTGGGTAGGCAGAGATGAGTATTAACCTTAATTCAGGTCCAAATGATGTTGGGACTGAGGGAATTATCTCAGGAGAGATTTAATCATAATTCTACTACTTATAGTCAAAACTAAAAGATTGGTTGTTTTGTTGTTTAATTTCAGATTAATATGAGGGTACGAACAATTAGGTTACAATGCTTGCATTTGTTAGGTAAAGTCCCTGTAGTAGTTGTGTCCCTTACCCAAGAGGTGTGCCATACCCTTACATTGTGCCCATTAGGTAAGAGCACACCAATCTCCTTCCCCCTCATCCTCCTCCCCTCTCCCACCAATTTGAACTGAGTTTTTTTTTCATGTTTGTGGACATGTGTAAGTTCATCTACTGTCTTCATATTAGTATTGAGTACATTGGATACTTGCTTTTCCATTCTTATGATACTTTACTAAGAAGAACATATTTCAATTTCAACCAGGTTAATACAGAGGATGTAAAGTCTCTATATTTTTTAAGGCTAAATAGTATTCCATGGCATACGTACGGTACAGTTAATCCATTCCTGGGTTGATGGGCATTTAGGTTGTTCTGTATCTTGGGGATAGTAATTGGGCAGTGATAAACAATCAAGGGTAAATGTCCTTATGATAAAAGGATATTTTTTCCTAGGTAGAAGTCTAATAATGGGATTATGTGATCAAATGGAAGGTGTATTTGGAGTTCTTTGAGGATTTTCAACTTCTTTTCCAAGAGGCTGTTTGCAGCCCCTTCAACAGTGTAAAAGTGTTCCCACCTCTCCATAACTATGCCAGCACCTGAAGCTTGGGGACTTTGTGATGTGGGCTGTTCTTGGGGTGAGATGATATCTGAGGGTGGTCTTGATTTAATTTTTCTGATGGTGAGGGATGGTAAACATGTTTTCCATGTGTTTGTTGGCCATTCATGTGTCCTCTTCAGAGAAGGTTCTGTTCTCCCAGTGATAGATGAGATGGTTTGCTCTTTTTTTTGTTGATTAATTTGAGTTCTCTGTAGAGTCTAGTTAACATATTGGTTGATTTTTAAAAATCTAAAATTAGACTCATTCTCTGGAGAGGTTAAGCTCTGAGCTCACAAATTAGGACCTAACTCAGGTCAGTTGGTCGGTAAGGAATAACACAGTGTTCCAGGGTTTTACACAGGTTAGTATTTGGCCTGAGATAATTATTGAAAAAAAATGGACAGTTCAATATGGAACCATGGAAATTTAAGAAAGCATTTTACTTAGAGATTCAAAAATGCATTAATATAGACATAAAGTATTGAGTCAGCAAGTGACAACAGTCCAGGTGCTAGACTAAGGTTCAAGAACAGGCTCTGCTCCCTGCAACATGATCTGAAGAGGACAAGAGAGGGCTCCCCGTTTTTACCACACTAGATTAGATTCCACTGAAAATTGTTTAAAAATAGAAAAATAAAAGACCTCAGAACCGCAATATAAGCTAGAAACCAGAGAACTAAGCAAATGATAATAATGTAAGGCTTAAGGTCAAATCTCACATCACTGAACTCTTTATCAACCTCTTAAGGCTAATGATTAGAGAAACCTGGTGAAGCTATCGGAAAGTGAAACAGGACCACTGATCGCAATGGTTAGAGGCAGCAGATTATATAGATTTTGACTACATAAGGTATAACCTGGAAGATCATCATCGTAATCGTCATGAACACAATTGCAGTTACAGGTATTTTTCTTAAAGCATTTCCTACTATTTGAGTCAAGAAGTCATCATTGAGTACTTTCAACCTTTAGTGTGTCACGATGAAGTCCTGTGGGTTCTGAGATGCTCCAGAACTTGTCAGATGTATCATAATTAGAAGAATCAGAGTTTGGAGAGAAATAATAAAAGAGATTATATAGGAGAACATCTGACATGCTAAATGTCTTAAAATTCATGAAACTAAGATATAAGAAAAATAAAAGTATGAAAACTCACTTTGCAAAAGTATTGTCCACATATTGGAAATAATACTCCATTCACTTCTATAAAACATTATAATTTCCACCCATCTTTATAAGAATATGTGAGTTATAAAGTGGATATACATTTGCTTTTACACTTGGGTCACCAGAAACCTAGCCTTTTAAAACTTACACTTTTAATCTAAATTTCAAAGAAAATTTCTGGAGTTATATAATTTTCCACAGTTAAAGGGATTTCAACTAGGGTCACTCTTTTCATACTTTCATACCTGCCTCTCCAAATATTGCCAGGGGGATGAATTCATACTATTTTTAATAAAACTGGGTAATGACTGAAAGTATGGTGATTTCTCTCACTTTTTTCTTTTTTCCCAGTAAGATCTATTTTATTAATTTTCTCACATACTAATTTTCTTGGTTCCTTCTTTTCCCTATGTGACAGAAAAAAAAACCCATTAGATAATTTGCTTGAATATTCTTGTACCACCTCTTCTTCATGTTTCTTGGTTATGTGACTAATAGTCTCAGTCCTAAATTCAAATACTGTGCAGACTTTTTTGGTGATATATTCCTAAAGGACATGGAAATTCCAGTTTCCTGATGATAGAAAAGTAGTACAGAAGTAATGCTATGTATGCATACATATATACATACATACATATATTTGTAAATATGTGTACATGTGTTGATAAAGTATACACTATATATATATAAACATGGATGTTTATAGAACATGTGTAAATTACACTTAATAATAGTTACATTGCTACAAAGGGAAGGTAAATACATTTGTGTAAACTCAGTGTAGTTATTAATTTTAATGAGCAGATTCACTTCCTTGCTTCCTCATTGGTGATAAGCCTCCCCATGGAAAAGTGACTTCAGCACCATCAGTGTAAACAAGCTGATGGATTTCTTCAAATAGAATTCCTTGTGCCAATCCATGACAGAATGTGTAAGAAATTTGTTTCATAGCTCAGTGAATTCCTGTGTCATCTTGACTTTTATGTCCCCAGATTCTTTTATTCGGCTTCTCAGATTTCTTCGCTTATTCCTGGAGGCTTACTGCAGCTCAGTAAATGAATTTAGTTTTTCAGTTAAGCCCAAGAGATCTATTCTTATAACCTTTTCTCATCTTATCTTAATTCCTTAGGGGTTGGCTACACTTATTCATGGCTAAGGTATTATCAGGGGATTTTCACCTTTTCCAAGGGATATCAAGATACGCATATTATGAGAAGCCGACAATCGTAATGGGAATAACTGTTATTTTATTACTGCAGAGCTTACATGGAGATTACATTGTGTTTCTAATTGCAATTCTGAGTATAACCTATGAGTCAAATATTTTCTTTTTATTCCACAGTGTTCTTTTTAATATATAAATTGGGTTAATATTCTATTCTACAGTCACATCCGTAGAATCAAACCTCAGTGAGTTAAGATGATCTAACATATATCCCTCCCTTTTTTTTTTTTTAAATCCCTCCCTTTTTTCATGGAGTATCTTTCCTTTTGTTAGTTCTCTGTAATTGTTTCCTTTTGAGGGTGAGCAAGATAACACACTGCTTATCGAATGTAATTCATTGAAAACTCTGGTAAATTGTGGTGAGTGTGGAAATAATTATCTCTGAAAAAGGAGATTTGAAAGTTATCCGGTGCATTGATGACCAAGCACTTTTTGTTTCTCATTTCCATTGATACTTAATCTTCAACATTGCAGCTTAATTTAAATATATTCTAAATTTAAAAAATTATTTCCTTTTTTATTATTTTAATAGCTACTGGCTTTCAGTACTCCATACATTGGATAGTTTGAACCCTAAATATTTAATACATTTCAATATTAAATAAAGCATATTTAAATAGAATTTACAAGTTATCTTTTTAACTGATACTTGAATACTTAATAGTAGAGTCAAAATATATTTTTTCCAGACTGCTTATACTATGGTGACTCTACTTTTCAAAAATAAAAAAAAAATCACACTTGCTCTGTCATTTTAGGAAAATTTTATGAAATGCATTATAAAAACACAAACACAAGCTCGGTGCCCATAGCTCAGTGAGTAGGGCGCCAGCCACATACACCGAGGCTGATGGGTTTGAGGCCAGCCTGGGCCTGATGAACAACAATGACAATTGCAACCAAAATATAGCCAGGCATTGTGGCAGGTGCCTATAGTCCCAGCTACTGGGGAGGCTGAGGCAAGAGAATCACTTATGTCCAATAGTTTGAGGATGCTGTGAGCTACAATGGCATGGCTCTTTACTGAGGATGATATAGTGAGACTCTATCTCAAAAAATAAACAATAAAAAAAACACAATGATTGAGAGAACAAGTCACAGATTGAAAAAAATTATTTTCAAAAGACACAATAAAGGACATTTATCCAAGATAAACAAAAAATTAAAAAACTCAACTATAAAAACACAAGGATTCCAATAGGAAAATAAGCAAAGGACTGGTGGTGCCTGTGGCTCAAAGAAGTAGGGTGCCAGCCCCATATACCAGAGGTGGTGGGTTCAAATCCAGCCCTGGCCAAAAACTTAAAAAAAAAAAAAAAAAAAAGCCAAAGACTTGAACATATGCCTCACCCAAGAAGATACACACATTGTATGTAACCATGTGAAAAGAGGTATGACATCATATGTCATTTAAAAATTGGAAATTAAACAACAATTAGATACAACTATATGCCTATTAGAATGGCAGAAATTAAAAATGCTGAAAATCTCAAATGCTGGAATAGATATAGCAACAAGAGCTGGGAGAAGGGAAAACGGCACAGTCGCTTTGTAAGAAAATCTATCAGTTTTTACAAGACTGAGCATTCTCTTACTATGTGATCCAGCACTTATACTGCTAAATAATAATCCACAGGAGTTCAAAACTTATTCAAACCAAAAGCTGCATGTGGATGTTTATAACATACTTATTTATAATAACTAAAAATGTATAAGCAACTAAGATATCCTCTGATAAGCAGTAGATAAATGGATGTGGAGAGAAAGGAACACTTTGCCGTGCTAGTGGGATTGCAAATTAATACAACTTCTATGGAAACAAGTATGGAGAATTCTCAAAGAACTAAAAGTGGACTTTGCATTAGGTCCCACAATCCCATTAATAGGCATCAACCCAGAAGAAAAAAAAAAACATTTTATCACCAGTACCATTGCATTAGAATGTTTATTGCAGATCAATTCACAATTGCCAAGACACGGAATGAACCCAAATGCCTAGCAGCCCCAGGACTGATTAACAAACTGTGGTGAATGTGTAGCATGGAGTACTATGCAGCCTTAAGGAAAGATGGAGACTTTATAGACTACTTTTGTGTTTACCTGGATGGAGTTGAAACTCTTCTTAGTAAAGTATCATAAGAATGGGAAAAAAGTATCCAGTATACTCAATACTAATATGAAACCAATATATAAACAATGACAAGCCCATGTGAAAAACAAAATTATAGGCTGACAAGGGAGTAAGGAGGGGAGGAGAGAGGGTGATTGGTGAGATCTCACCTAATGTGCACCATGAGGGTGTTCAGCATGCCCCAGGGCGAAGGGCTCAACTACAACTTGAACTTTACCTTAGAAATGAAAACAACATAACCTGAACATTTGTACCCTCATAATCAATTTGAAATAAAAAATAATAACAATGACTCCCTAGAATAAAGTCAGAATCATATTACTAAGAAAGATGGTAAAGTAAATCTCTTAAAAGCAACAAGAAGACCAATTTTTATTGACTTCTATCTTGAGTTATTGAAGTGCTTGAAATAGTGACATGAAGAATTTCTATCAAATAGCATAGAGGGAAAGACCATAGAGTCAACAGCTGTCACGTCAACCAGCCAAGTCAGGTACTATACTTCACTGGTTCAGATGTCTGTACATTACTATGATTTATTATTCACCACATAACTGTCTTTGGTGAAATTGGCAGGAAACTTCATTAACTTTTATTTAATTAACCTTATCTGATAATTAATAAAAAAATGTTCATACCTCCACTTATAATTTAATTATAGGCTTATATAATAAGATTAACTCTAGTTTTCATTAGTCCATACCAGTACAATTCAGTTTATTTAAACATTTCTATATGATTATATATTTGAAATTAATCTATACTTTTCAGAAGTTCTACCGTTTGAATCAATGATATAAAATTTGTTTCTTTTTTTGGTCATATTGCATATATGGTGGCACCCCCAAAGATGCCACTTTGGTATAAGGATTATTTTGAGCTGAAGGCAAGGAAGAAGAAGCAGGTATAAGAATAGCTCTCTGTGGGGCAACTCCTGTGGCTCAAGGAGTAGGGTGCTGGCCCCATATGCCAGAGGTGGTGGGTTCAAACCCAGCCCTGGCCAAAAACTGCAAAAAAAAAAAAAAAAAAGAAAGAAAGAAAAAGAATAGCTCTCTGCCTTCTCCCATTTTCCTAAAAGCAGGGCATAAATTTGTAATGATTTTCTCTTTCCCCCTTCTACTAGGACAGACAAAATTAATCTCCAGATGCAATTTGATACTTATGTATATAACAAAGTTTACTAACTAGACATTATCTACCATCAGTTTTCCAGATTTTTGCCTTCTCACCATTTGCCATCCCTAAAAACTCAGGCTTTTTGTCTAGTTACATTTCTAAAATTGTTTTGGTTTTGGTTAAAATGCTGTATTAGGTGCTGCTCTAATCCATCATTGGAGTTACTCATCTCCAATGGCTGCCATGTGGAAGGGCTAAACGTGGACTAATACATGTTTGTTTGTTTTTCTCTTGTTGATCTGTTTTTATCAGTCAATTTATGGGGACTTAGTCATAGAACTTGTGAGATAGTAGAAAAAATGTTTCCATCTTTATGTCTGTAAGCACAGCAAGCCATTTAGGAGAATCCTGCTGCAGTTGAAATGGAAGAGTAAGGGAAGGTAGATAAGTCATAACTGTAAACCTTTGGGGAATGAGACAGAAGCAAGGCTATAGGAACTCAAACAGAGCAGAAAAGAGGAGTGAGGGACAGAAAGGAGACAAAGTTGCTTCATACATAAACACACAAACACGCACACACACAAATACCTACATATGTAAGGACCTGTATGTAAATATGTGTCCAGTGTAGACACATTTTCTTATTAGATTTTCCTGCTACTTTACAAAACTTGTGATCAAACTCAATATTCTATGATGCAATTAGCTCTTTGTGTTACTTTTATGCTTGTCTAAATGTTTGAAGAATTTCTTAAATAGAAATTAAAATTATACTGAATCTTAAAAGACTACATGGTGAGTGCATTTTTAGCCCATGAAAGTCTTCTAATATGTGTTTTTCATGTAACAAGGCATTTTAGCATTTCAGTCTAATTTATTTATTCCATTCTTTTATAAACATAAAAGTTGCTGCCAATTTTTCGTTGCTAAAAGCAATAGCGTGAAACAATCGCATACTTAAAACTTTTGGGAATATCTCTGATTAAATCTTCAAAGACAGGTATGGATTCTTCAGTATATGAAGACTTTGAATATATTCTGCCAAATAATTTTCCAAGTAGATTGTACTAATTGACTCTTAAAGTAACAGCGTTTATAAGTGCCTTGTACCCTAAACATTTTGACAACACTGGAAAATATCATTTTTAAGTCTTTGCTCATTAAGATAATGAATGGAACCATGCATTTCATTCATATTTTAATATATTCACATATAAAAATCATCAGTTTTCTGCAGTCATGAGGAGGGAGGGGTCAACTTTGACACACATTCAAACATTACAAATCCTCTATAATTAAAACCTCACAGTACTAGTTCTCAAATAGACAAAGGAAGAGAACGCGATGTGTAAAAATAGATACGAGCACGTACGTGACTTCTGCATATTGAACATGATATGTTAGGCCACTGTCACAAAGGAGACATTTGGGGAAATAATTCCAAGACAATTGATTAAAAGATGTAAAAGATAAAAATTGAGAAAAAAGATAAAGTTAGATTTTTGCTTTACATCAACCATGTGGATCATGGATCAGGGTTCTAAATTCTTTCGATATAAATTGCAATAGGATAAGATTAGGATTATTCAATAAAAATCTAACATACAAATACATATATGCATCATAGCCATATATATTGTTGTGTATTTGTTACACCAAGCCCTATCCCCAAATCCTCCAAATATAGGTTTACCTAAACAAGAACTAAAAATATTGTTTTATTTCCATTAAAATATCTCAGAACATCTTTTTCAGGTACAGGAACTATACTATATTCCAAATTTTAAAAGTTACAAGTTATTTTATAGACCAGTAAACAAATCATACACAGATACTGTTGTGGCTCGGCGCCTGTGGCTCAATTGGCTAAGGCGCCAGCCACATACACCTAAGGTGGTGGGTTCGAATCCCCAGCCTGGGCCCGCCAAACAACAATCATGGCTGCAACCAAAAAATGGCTGGGTGTTGTGGTGGGTGCCTGTGGTCCCAGCTACTTGGGAGGCGGAGGCAGGCGACTCGCTTGAGCCCAGGAGTTGGAGGTTGCTATGAGCTGTGATGCCATGGCACTCTACCCAGGGGGA
>CAUYQV010133131.1:0-10930 GCA_963574575.1 Galagoides demidoff | reverse complement strand
TATGTTGAATAATATGTCAATAGTGGACATTCTTGTCTGGTTCGAGTTCTAAGTGAGAAATTTTTAGTTTTATACTGTTCAGTATGATATTAGCTGTGGGTTTGTCATAGATGGCTCAATGAGCTTCAGAAATGTGCCACCTATGCCTATTTTCTTAAGTGTTCTTGTTAGAAAGGGATGCTAAATTTTGTCAAATGCTTTTTCTGAATGTATTGAAAAGATCACATGGTCTTTGTTTTTGTTTCTATTGACGTGGTATATTACATTTATGGATTTGCATATGTTAAACCAACCTTGCATCCCTTGGATGAAGTCTTCTTGATCATGATGTATAATTTTTTTAATGAGTAGCTGCAATCTATTAGCTAAGATTTTTTAGTATTTTTGCATTGATATTCATTAGTAAAATTGTTCTGTAGTTCTCCTTTTTAGTTCAGTGGCCTTTCGCAACAACAAAAATTAACAAATGGAACTTAATTAAGCTGAAAAGCTTTTGTTACAGCTAAGGACACAACAAGTAAAGCAAAAGACAACCTTCAGAATGGGAAAAGATATTTGTAGGGTATCAATAGGACAAAGGGTTGATAACTAGAATCTATAGAGAACTCAAATTAATCAACAGAAAAAGAGTAAACAATCCCATCTACCTCTAGGCAAGAGATATGAACAGAACCTTTTCTGAGGAAGACAGATGAATGGCTAACAAACATTTGAAAAAATGCTTACCATCCCTAATTATCAGAGAAATGCAAATCAAAGCCACCCTGACATATCAGCTAATCCCAGTGAGAATAGCCCACGTTATAAACTCTCAAAGCTGCAAATGCTGGTATGGATGTGGAGAGAAGGGGACACTTTTACACTGCTGGTGGGACTGCAAACTAATATAACCTTTTTGGAAGAAAGTATGGAGAATCCTCAAAGATCTCAAACTAGACCTCCCATTTGATCCTGCAATCCCATTACTAGGCATCTTCCAGAAGAAAAAATCATTTTATTATAAGGACAATTGCACTAGACCTTTTCTTAAAGCTTAATTTACAATTGCCAAAACATGGAAACAGCCTAAATGCCCACCAACCCAGGAATGAATTAACAAGCTGTGGTATATGTTTACCATGGAGACTTTACATCTTTTGTATTAACCTGGATAGAGGTGGAACACATTCTTCTTAGTAAAGCATCACAGGATGGAAAAGCAAGAATCCAATGTACTCAATTCTAGTATGAAGGCAGTAGATGTTCTAATACAGTGGGTGGGATAGGGGGATGAGGGATCGGGGAGAGGGGTGAAAGGAGAGGAAAGGGGGGGTCACAGTGTATGATGCACCTCTTGGGGGCAGGACAATTACAAGAGGGACTTTACCTAACAACCACAATCAGTGTAACCTAATTCTTTATACCCTCAATGATGTCCCTACACCCCCCAAAATTAATAAACAACTTTCATCAGACTTCCACCTATGTGGAAGCTTATTGTGCAAATTTCATGAAAGCGAAGTTCTTTCTAGAATTTGTCTGGACCTGAAGAACCCTAAACTTCCACATGGCCCCCGCAGTGCCACTGTCATGGGCATCTACAGCTTTTCAGAACATAGTCTTAAACCCATAGTTACAGAGAGCAGCACATTGCTAATAAAATAGGCGCTTAATTTATATCCCATGACAGAAAGAATAATTTTTCTTTCTTTTTTTTTTTTTTTTCTGAGACAGAGTCTCACTATGTCACCCTTGGTAGAGTGCTGTGGTGTCACAGCTCACAGCAACTCTTGGGCTTAAGGGATTCTTTTGCCTCAGCCTCTCAAGTAGCTGGGACTGTATGCACCTACCACAATGCCTGGCTATTTTTGTGTTTTAGTTCTCGTTGTTGCTCAGCTGGCCCCGGCTGGATTTGAACCCGCCAGCCTTGGTGTATGTGGCTGACGCAGTAACCACTGTGCTACGGCCGCTGAGCCAGGATGATTTTTCTTAATTTGTAAATATATCTTATGAAACACACACATACAAATCCCAACTAGATTGAAAATAATCACAGAGAATGTCATGTCTGTTCTTGTGGACTTTCGTCTCTGGAATTGTTTTTCAAAGTTTTTTTGTCTTCTATGTCTGTGAGGTCTTAATACCCATGGAATGGCTTCCCCCTGGCAGCCACAGACTTCTGCCCCAGTTTCACTTCATTCTGTTGGCTTGTGGAGGTGATTCCTTGGGCCCTCCATAATGAATTTTGTATATTCAGTGCCACCTGTATTTTAGGTAAAACCATACTAAGTACATTCTTTAAATTTGGTAAAAGTTCTTATAAGGTAACTTACAGAAAGAGAATATTTTTACATAGATATCGTAGATCTGATTATTTTACTCAGCTACTTGAAATTCTCTAAATTACTGTTATCATAAAGACCAGTAACCAAGGCCAGGCATTGTGACTCATGCCTGTAATCCCAGCACTCTGGGAGGCTGAGGCAGGTGGATTGCTTGAACTCATGAGTTTGAGACCAGTCTGAGCAAAAGCAAGACCCTGTCTCAATCAGCTGGACGTTGTGGCAAGCACCTGTAGTCCCAGTTACCTGAGAAGCTAAGGCAAGAAGATTGCTTGAGCTCAAGAGTTTGAGGTTACTTTGAGCTGTGATGCCATAGCACTCGACTGAGGGCAAGTCAATAAAGTAAGACTCTATCTTAAAAAAAAAAAAAAGCAAAAAGCAGTAACCATTCTTAAATTATCTCTGCCTGTCTGTATAACCGGATATTCTACCTATTTCCCTCTATTTCCTGCTCTCTCCAGCTATCCTGTCTTTTTTGTTTTGTTTTTTTAATTTTTAAAGTGCCTAGTTTTTTCTAACTTCAGGATCCTTGCACATACTCTCCTCCTCCTACCACAATCCAGACTATTTATCTCATATTTCTTCTTCTAGTTTTAGCTTAAACATCTTGGGGAAACTTAGCTTATCTTTACTTTTCTACCTTAGTATTCTGTAATATATTCCCATACTGTTCTGTACTTTTTCTTTATGGTATCATCACAACTGAAATAAAATAGTTTTTGCCTATAATTATTCATTTTTATGTTCTCCCTCTAGATTGTCACCTTTGTGAATGTAGGGACTGTGTCTATCTTGTTCATTACTGTATCCCGCCATCTATTAGAGTGTCTAACACATAGTGAATGCTTAGTAAAAATTTTGTCAGAGTTATTGATATAAATGTAAAGTCTTATTTTTTTTTAGGTTAAAGAAAGACCTGATGTGGGAGTTTATATCAAAGATTTATCAGCTTATGTGGTAAATAATGCTGATGATATGGATAGAATTATGACACTAGGCCACAAAAACCGTAAGTGTCCTTCTTAATTGCGATTAATCATTTGTATGTTGAGTTGGATGGTTTAAAGCAAAACTGGTATGATGATTTGCTCTGTAAAGACTGGATTTTTAGATTTCTTGAAAACCATTCCCCTTTGATTGTTTACTATGTAGCAAGCATATATAAATCAAAAATATCACAGATCGTTTTCCATGTTGACCAAAATTTTGTTTCTTTTGAATAAGGCTAATCCTTGAAACTCTCCTATAGCTGTTCCTTGTTAACTATAATAGTATTGATAACATTTATTGAGCACTTAGTGAGTGGAAAGTGGTTGCCTTAAGTACTTTATAAGGATGATCTATTTTAATCCTCACAAGAGACTATGATGCTATAAAATTCCTACTTTAGGAATGAAGAAACTGAGAGTTAGTTAGAGTAATCTGTCTAAAGTAGGACTCCATGTAACTACTTAGTGGTAGAATGAGTATTAAGACCTATGCCATTAACCAGGAACCGTACTGCCTCTATTTTGCTGATAAAAAAAACAGCATAAATTTTAAAAATTGCATTGTTTTTAGTAACTTTTTTCTAAGTTTTTCAGCTAACGAATAAGAAATTCAATCAATAACTAATATATACATGTTCTTGGACTAGTACAAGTAATGTTATTAATAGTAATTAGAAATTAAAAGTAAAAGATAGGAAATGAAATTTTTGAAACTTTATGACTTGACTATTGATTTATCAAACTCAAGGAAATTAAAGAAAAAATTTGAAAAATCATTACATTCTTATAAACTAAGTATTAGAAAGACAGAGAGAGACTAATAAGAAAAAGACCAAATCTGAGAAAAATAAGCAATCGATATGGATGTTATTCACAGAAGATACACTCCCTGATAAACTGTCTGTATGTGCACAGGCATGTGTGTTTATATTTTTAGGGAGAGCATGCTTGTCTTCTTTCTTTTTTAGTCAGATAACAGCATACTTTTATTCACTCAGTAATATTATCTTGGAGATCATTTCACATGAACATATATTAGCACATGTCTAATCATTTGAAAATAATTATATAGTATTTCATTGAATAGATATATCATTATTTATTTACTTAATCTTTTATTGATGTACTTTGGGGTTGTTTTCAAACTTGCTATTATGAGCAATAGTAAATGAGCAATGAGTAAATGAGTTTATACATACATGGGCATATTTATAGGACAAATTTTTTTCATGCCCTTTGAAAAAATGAACATTTGCTTTTCTTTTTTCAAAATAAATATTGTAAAGGTGCTTTTACAACATTTTTGTTTTCATTATGTGATGTGTTAGTAGATTAGAATATTGTGTCTATTTGGTTGCTATTAGCTATTTCCTCCCAGGGATTGTGAAGTTGAACGTAAGTCACTTTAAGCAGCATGTCTGTTACATTGTTTTATTTTTTATAACTAGAAATACAGAAAAATCACAATCATAAATAGCATTCTTACATTACAAAAACAACTGGTAATAAAATATTGAGTATGTGTTTTTCAAAAAAGTTTCTTTCTCATTTCAAATTGAAAAACACTGCCAGCAGTGTGGTGGGATAATCAACATACCTATGGAATTGTTCTGTCCTTTGGCCTCATAATTTCAGTTTGGAAAATATGTTCCATGGAAATAACCCCAAAGAGAAAGAAGGGAGCTTTGAAAGATGCTTACTTTTGAAAGATGCTTAGTATCACTTATAAGAGTCATAAATAACAAACTGTCCCAAATGTTTTACAGTAAGGGAATAGAAAAAAAAATTTCAGTAATATTTTTAAGTTGTTTTAACTTGGAACTACACATAGGAAATAATGTTAAGTGGAAAAAAGATAAACAAGGACCAAATACTCTGTGAAAATATGTATGTGTATCACGACTGATCAGAAGATTTGAAGTGGTATCAAATTTAATAGCTCTATATTTTTGGGAAAAAATTCATAATTTGATTTAAAAATCAAAAAGTATATATCGAATCACAAATCCTTGCATTTTCTTTCACTAATTTTTCATCATTAGGCTTTTCCTTATCAGTTCAATTTACATTCTAGTTATCTGATTTTAGTTTTTAATGTAGTTATATGCTAATAAAGAATACCCTTTTAATGTTTAACTTATAAAATCAAAGTTTGCATAGAGAAGTACTATGTATTCATGTGGTTTAGATGCCGAGAACATAATTCTTTTTGGACATACCTGAATCAGCAATAATTTTTCCAAAATTTTAACAATTTTTTTTTAGTGTAAATTAGTTAATTTGTAGGCAGTAATACTTGGGATTGAAATTATTTAGTGCTAAAATTATGTCTTTAGTATGAGAAACATTGCCAGTTATTTTAGTATCAACATAAAGTATAAGAAATTTTATATAATAGCTAAATATACATTCATGTTTTTGTGGTTTGGCGATGTTCTCTGGCCACTGACTGTGACTAAATTAGGCATCTTAGAGTGTTCTGGATATTTAATTATTTTTAAAAGCATTCTATATACCACTTCTAAATGCTTTCCTTTCTTTATTAAAGGTTCTGTTGGTGCAACTAATATGAATGAACATAGTTCCCGTTCTCACGCCATCTTTACTATTACTATAGAATGCAGTGAGAAGGGTGTTGATGGGAACATGCATGTCAGGATGGGGAAGCTCCACCTTGTAGATCTTGCTGTAAGTAATAGGATACTACTTAAGGAATACTCTTGTATTTCATAAATTATTAAGAATTAAAGTGAAAAGGTGTGATTTACATATGATTTTTAAGTTGTTACTTGTGTGTTTTTGACTTATTATTTATTATGAAATATTGCAAAGGCATATAAAAGTAGATAGAATAGTACAATGGTCCCCCATGCACCTATCACACAACTTTAAGAAGTATTAGCTCATGGCTAATCTTGCTTCATCTACCCTTACCTACTTCTTACCTTCCTGTATTATTTTGATATGAATTTCAGATAATGTATCAGATTTTCTTTTTATTGTTGAGTTACTTTTTTTAAAACCTTGGGTAGGATATTCTGTACTTTTTAATCTTAGCTTTACTTTTATCTCTACTTATTGCTAGGGTTCGGAAAGACAAGCAAAAACTGGAGCTACTGGACAACGCCTAAAGGAAGCTACAAAAATCAATCTTTCACTTTCCACCCTTGGTAATGTAATTTCTGCCTTGGTTGATGGAAAAAGCACTCATGTGCCTTATCGTAACTCTAAATTGACACGTCTTCTTCAGGATTCTTTAGGAGGAAATTCAAAAACCATGATGGTAAGACTTAATTGGTGGTATAGTTAAACATCAGACAAATTTAAGATTCTAATTTATGTCAATAATTGACATGTGTAACATTTTAAAAACCATTGATTATTTTACTTTTTAAAATGTGTGGTTGTCCTTGCTGTAGTATATTGTATGCATTAGCCCACAGCAGTGTCATTTGGAAACACATGTGGTTGACACTTTCTTTTTCAAGAAAACCAGGGTGCATATGTGCTCCAAAATTTTTTTTTAATTTTAATTTATATATGTACACACACACATATATATGTGGTGTGTGTGTATGTGTGTATATTTTTTGTTTTGTTTTGTTTTTGAGACAGAGTTGCCCTGGGTAGAGTGCTATGGTGTCATAGCTCTCAGCAACCTCAAACTCTTGGGCTTGAGTGATCTTGCCTCAGCCTCCTGAATAGCTAAGACTAAAGGTACCTGCTACAATGCCTGGCTAGTTTTCTATTTTCAGTAGAGATGGGGTCTTGCTATTTTTTGCTCAGGCTGGTCTCAACCTCCTGAACTCAAGGGATCCACCTGCCTCAGCTTCCCAGAGTGCTGGGATTAGAGTCATGAGCCAATGTACCTGGCCTCCAAAATTTTTTAAAATATATTTTTAATGGCAGTATTAATTTTAACTGCATCAAGTGTAAATTTTTTTTTTCTAATTCAACAGTGTGCAAATATTGGGCCAGCAGATTACAATTATGATGAAACTATTAGTACATTACGGTATGCTAACCGTGCTAAGAATATTAAAAATAAAGCTAGAATTAATGAAGATCCAAAGGATGCTCTGCTTCGTCAGTTTCAGAAAGAAATAGAAGAACTGAAAAAAAAGCTCGAAGAAGGTAACGTTTTTCTCAAAATATTAATCTTTCTATTGACTAAAAATATGTTTAACCCCTAAATGTCCTAACGAAGACCACCTATTAAATGGGGTTTTTTTTGTGCCTCTGATATTGATAGTTAAAAGAATATTTCTGGAAAGTAACTTGGTACTTAAGTACTTTAGCATTTTCATATTAAGCTTCAGTTAAATTACATAATATTGGTATGTGTGGTTTTTAGAAAAATTAACTTAAACTGCCATCCTTATTCCTGTGATCTTTTATAGGTTTCACATGTCTGCCTATTAAGTAATTATTTATTTATTTACTTTTTTTAGAGATAGTCTCACTTTGTCACCCTCAGTTGATTTCTGTGGCGTCACAGCTCACAGCAACCTCCAGCTCTTGGGTTTAGGTGATTCTCTTACATCAGCCTCCCAAGTAGCTGGGACTATAGGTGCCTGCCACAACGCCCGGCTATTTTTTTTGTTGTAGTTTGACTGGGGCCGGGTTCAAATCCGCCATCCTGAGTATATGGGGCTGGTGCCCAAATCACTGAGCCACAGGCACTGCCCAAATAATTATTTTTTTTGAGACAGAGTATCACTTTATTGCCCTCTGTAAAGTGCTGTTGTGTCATAGCTCACAACAACTTCAAACTCCTAGGCTCAAGTAATTCTCTTGCCTTAGCCTCCTGAGTAGGTGGGACTGCCAGTGCCCACCACAATAGCTAGTTTTAGAGATGAGGTCTTGCTTTTGCTGGTCTTGAACCCATAAGCTCAGGCAATCCACCTGCCTCAGCTTCCCAGAGTGCTAGGATTATAGGTGTGAGCCACTACACCCAGCCTGAGTAAGTAATTCTTATTTGTCTCTGGTACAAACCAGAGTTCTGGCTTTATGATCAATACTAGTTCACTATGTTTGAAGTAAAGAAAGATACTGGACAGTCCTGGGTAGACCAAGTTTGTTGTAAACGAAAATACATTGTGTGGCCTTAAAAATATGCTTTCATACTTAAATTTAAACATGGGATTCTATTTTGGAAATTCTTTTCTAACAGCATCATGCTTGAAAGAAAGTTTAAATATCTTATTCATGAAGATGAGAAGCTCCCAGTTATCATTAAGTGCTCAGTGACTCCCTGTATCCTCTTGCTAGTGACAAACCCTTTCTGATGGGCATAGAGCTTTTTTTCATACCACATAAATGGAGGACTTTGAAATCGCAACTTTGCAGTGTGTGTGGAAACGGAATAGGTTAGAGGTGAAATCCAGTGATGGCAATGTTACAAATGTTTGGAAAAGGTGCTGATTTAGTAAACTTGGGTAAGATTATTGAGGAATAGCAGTAAGTGAACTCTCACTTAGGTAATGAAGTTTGGTGTTTCATATGTGACCACTAGGTGGTATTTATAGCCAGTATGTTTTAAATATTTTTAGTTTCTTAGTTAATGCTAATGTTGAGTGCATACCTTCGCTTTGCTGACTTTTTTTTTTTTTTTTACTTTTTATTGTTGTTGTTATTGTCATTGTTGTTTGGCAGGCCAGGGCCGGGTTCGAACCTGCCACCACCAGTGCATGTGGCTGGTACCCTAGCCACTGAGCTACAGACGCTGCCTGCATTTTTTGATGTGGTAAAATATACATAAGATTTACCATTTTAACCATTTTTTAAGTATACGATTCAGTGACATTAAGTATTATATATTCATGTTGTGTAGCCATCACTTCATCTCCAGAACTTTTTCATCATCCCAAACAGAAATTCTGTACCCATTAAATACTAACTTCCCATTACCTTCCCCACTAGTTCCTGGTAATCACTGTTCTACTTTCTGTCTGTGACTTTGATGGTTATAGATATACTAGGTAAGTAAAGTCATAGTGTTTGTCCTTTTGTGACTGGCTTATTACACTTAGCATAATGTCTTCAAGGTTTATCCATGTTGTAACATTTATCAGAATTTCTTTTTTTTTTTGAGACAGAGCCTCAAGCTGTTCCCCTGGGTAGAGTGCTATGGCTTCACTGCTCACAGCAACCTCCAACTCCTGGGCTCAAGCGAGTCTCTTGCCTCCGCCTCCCAAGTAGCTGGGACCACAGGCGACCGCCACAACACCCAGCTATTTTTTTGTTGCAGCCATTATTGTTGTTTGGTGGGTCTGGGCTGGATTCGAACCTGCCACCTTAGGTGTATGTGGCTGGCGCCTTAGCCACAGGCGCCGAGCCATTTCTTTTTTAAAAGTTATGGTAAAATATATGTAATATAAAATTTACCATTTTAACCAATTTTTAAGTCTACGGTTCTGTAACATTAACTATGTTCTGTAACCATCCAGCTCTAGACATCTTGCAAAACTGAAACTTTTTACCTATTACACAGTATCTCCCTGTTCCTCCCTTTCTTTAGTTCCTGGAAACAACCATTCTACTTTCTGTCTATGAATTTTACTACCCTAAGTATCTTATGTAAATGGAATGATTCAGTGTTTGTCCTTTTGTGTCTGTCCTGTTTCACTTAGCATACTGTCTTCAAGATTTGTCCCTGGCTTGGCACCCATAGGTCAGTGGTTAGGGCACTGGCCACATACACTGGGGTTGGCGGGTTCGAACCTAGCCTGGGCCTGCTAAACAACGACAACAACAACAACAACAAAAATCCTTGGGCATTGTGGTGGGTGCCTGTAGTCCCAGCTACTTCGGAGGCTGAGGCAAGAGAATCGCTTAAGCCTAAGAGTAAGAAGTTGCTGTGAGCTGTGTTGTCATAGTACTCTACCGAGGGTGACACAGTGAGACTCTGTCTCAAAACAAACAAACAAACAAAAAAAACCCCAACAGGGCGGAACATGATGGCAGATGGAAAAGACCTTTAGATCAGCTCTCCTGGAACAATAGGTGAGAGTCAGTGGGCTAGATCATACCTAGTGTGAAATATTCATGGAGTGGCAGTTTGGGATGTGCAATGAGGTGGCAGATTACTGGACTTGGAGTATAATCCCAGGTGGCAGAGACTGCCAGGCAAGGTTCTGCCAGCCAGCTCCCCCACGGAGGTCCCAGAAGCCCATTACAGTTTTCAGTTCTTGGGGAACCTAGGTGTTGTGTGGAAAGATTGCTGAAGTTGGGCAGCACCTGTGTCTTAAAGGAGTAGGGCGCTGGCCCCATATGCCAGAGGTGGTAGGTTCAAACCCAGCCCCGGCCAAAAAATAAAAAGAAAAACAACCTGCAAAGAAAGATTGGTGAAGGGTGGACTCTTTTTTTTTTTTTTTTGTGGTTTTTGGCCAGGGCTGGGTTTGAACCCGCCACCTCCAGGATATGGGGCCTGTGCCTTACTCCTTTGAGCCACAGGCACCACCCTGAAGTTTGGACACTTTTTTTTTTTTTTTTTTTTTTTTTGAGACGGAGCCTCAAGCTATCCCCCTGGGTAGAGTGCCATGGCATCACAGCTCACAGCAACCTCCAACTCCTGGGCTCAAGCGAGTCTCCTGCCTCCGCCTCCCAAGTAGCTGGGAC